>CATIWJ010034872.1:0-59553 GCA_949640765.1 Croton laevigatus | reverse complement strand
CTTTTTCTTCCCCATTTGTGGATAGTTGAATGTTTTCTTTAAATTTCAAATGATTCACAATTATTTACTTGTAGATACGACAATGGAAAGCTTGGGAAGAGTCAGCTCGACCAGGTCACATGAATCTAAAATTTTGATGGAAGTATCTCTGTGTCTCGACAGAAACAATGCGCGAACAACTTATTTTATTTTGTTTGATCACTTTGCAGGTCATAATAAGCATGCACATGAACACCATCATCCTCACTTTCACAAATTCATTAAAAAACACACTAAAGGACGCTGGAGAAAGTCATCAGTAGTAGGTTGGGTGGTAAGTTCTCAAGCCATTCTACTTAGCGCCATAGGCTTTGGAAGTTACAAAACTTACTAGAAGGAATGATAAATGAGGATTTTATACGCTTGTGTTCAGATATCATTCTGCAAACATTTTTCCGGTTCTATTACCAAGTCAGATTACATTGCACTTCGCCATGGATTTATCATGGTATGTTTCTCGTTCCCCGATCAACTAGTACCTATAATGGCTGTTTCCTTTGGTATTGATGCAAGTTACATTTTCCAATATCAAGAAATTTGTCGAACAAGTGCCTAGTTTTGATTTTCACACCTACATATTGCGGAATCTTGAAGCTGATTTCAAAAGAATAGTTAGCATAAGGTATGTTTCAAGTAGCGGTGTTTGTCTAAAATGATTCAATTGCACCTTATTGCACTAATAACTAATATTCCATAACAGCTGGTACCAGTGGCTCTTCGTGGTTATCTTTTTGCTGCTAAATTTAGAAGGTAATTCTCGTTCGATCAAAATCGATGGACAACACTATAACAGTTTGGATATGATTAGCTGACATGAAAGTGATGACATGCAGGGTGGCATACATATTTTTGGTTAGCATTTTTGCCTTTAATTGTAAGTGCAATTTTTTTCCCTTCCAATGAACACAATAACAGTACTTTTTTGGATATTGAAATACTTGATTTGAATGGAATTGCAGCTTCTGCTGCTGGTTGGTGCCAAGCTGGAATATATAATATCTCGTATGGCTTACGAAGCTAAAGGGAATCAACATGTGGAGCCTTCTGATAAACACTTTTGGTTTCACAACCCTGTCATTCTTCTTCACTTGATTCATTTCACCTTGTTTCAGAATTCATTTGAGATAGCTTTCTTCTTCTGGATATGGGTATGTTAAATTCTCCTTGAACACAACACAACACATAATATGCACAAACAAGAACATTTATGTGCTTCAACATTCCTGTTATAAACTTCAATCTGCAATTTACAATAGTAACTTGGTCTCTGGCAGTGCACGTATGGATTCGGATCATGCATCATGGAAAACCTTGGCTTCATTATACCGAGACTTGTTATGGGGTAATAAAATTGATGCTTGTTTACTAGTAATTTTGATGTAATTAAGATGAAAATTACATGAAACTAGTGAAAAGTCAAATAACCAGATTCTATGAAGGGATGTTTACTGATGCTTATAACTCCTCTGACCGGTTATAAATTATTTGTCAGACAACTTAGGTAAACCGGTATACTGTTTATCATCAGTTTATCAACCAATTTTAGTAAACAGTTTACAACTTATTTTGGATCAACTTACCCTCTATAACAGAAAACTAGGATGACTGTGTTTGGTGGGTATTGATTCAAATTTCTCCTGTTAGTTGCTTGCATAATAGAATTATTGGTTTGGGTTTTGCTTTACAGGCTAATAGTCCAAGTGCTTTGCAGTTACAGCACATTGCCTTTGTATGCTCTAGTTTCCCAGGTTGGTAAACCAAGTTTTCTTTGATCATAAGCAATCTTATATTACTAATTTAGAAAAATATTAACTAACTAACTAACTAACTTGTTTGGATTTGGTGGTGGTTATGAACAAAAAAGATGCGAAGCAATATCACAGGAAATGTATTTACTAGTAACGTGCAATCAGCCATAGGCCATTGGGCAAAGAGGGATGAAATAAGTGGAGCTCATGATGATCACTTAACCACACAATCATCTCAAAGTGCTCCACAAGAAATCATTCCTGTAAAACCAAATGAAGAATCAATCATTCAGCTTTCAACTTTTGCTTCTTAATCTTAATCCTTTTTGCTTTTTATCTTTTTTCTTCTTCAACTGGACCTTGAATATATATATAAAATATTGTAATATTCTTACTTGCTCTCCATATAGAATCATATTCTTTATTTTGCAATACGTAATAGTATTTGATTCTGCTGTGTTTTTCATGTCAAGTTCGTACTTTTGTGCCCCCTGTGACATTATTGTAACAAAAGGAAATTCCTTTTTCTTGCAAGATTAATGAAAATTTTATACTTATGCCCATATTTGTTAGATTAGACTGATGCTAGATACATTTATGCTTTTTAGGAAATTCTTAGGTAAACTATGTGTATTTATGCTTTTTAGGAAATTCTTAGGTAAACTATGTGTATCGCATCATCCATAAACTAATATGCTATGGTGATGATACATCAGCAACTAGGTAATTATTTATTATGAACGCATGATTGAGATAACTATACATTTTCGAGAAAGAGAAAATGGATATATAAAATATAACCGCTCGATAGCTGATGCAACATCACTTAGTGGATTGAGTTCACCGATGACATATTAGACATAGTTCGCCTAAGAGTATAAATCAAAAGTTATGGGCTCCAAAGATTTAACATTCTCTTTTTCTGTATATATTCTCTGTAATTACAGATCTAAAGTAAAAACAAAAAATAAAATAATATTGTTACAAATGACCAGAGCATGTTAAGCCACTCAACTACTTATCAGATCCTTTTACATGTACAAGCATTGCCCTATGATTTTCCAAATATTATGACTAGAAAGAAGACTGACTAACTTGATTATTAGGCCTTTCAAGTGGAAGCTTTCCCATCTCAAAACTGGACTGGTCAGAAGCAACAACTTCTTCTGCAGTCTTCTTCTCTGCCTCTTCAAGCTCTCTCAAAGCTCTTTTCGCATAAACAGTGAATGCAACAGTTGTAATGATAGCAATGATGAATGAAATGACATTGTATACAATTTCTACGGTTGTTAGTTTATGTTTTCCATACTGAACATCTGCAAATGTCCTTATTAATCGGCCGCTGCACAAAAACAATGGCACAAATTGAAGAAAAGAAGAAACTATTTTTAGAGTGGAACAGAAAATGACAAGGTAAAGTACCTATAGATGTATATAAAAGCTTCTGGCACCATTCCAGCTATTGATCCCCATAAATAGGGCCAAAATCTCATACTTGTTACCACTATAGCATAGTTGAAAATTGTATATGGAAATGGTGAAACTCTAAACAAAGCAACGACTCGAAATTGATGGAACCAACTCCCTTCCCCAGCGAGTCTGAGCATAGCAGCTTTCTGGGGCCATCTTTTTAACCATTGCTGAACATACAAGAGACAATCCTCAAGTTAAGAAGGTAAACAAAAACAAGATCAAGTATAGATATTACACAGTCTATTCCATCAGAGTTATCTCAAAGAATAAAGCAATAATACTGATAGCAGTAATAATAAAAATAATGAAGATAATTGATTAGAAATCATTGTTCTTACATGAATGCGATCCTGGAACAGTAGGCCTATCAAATATGGAAGAACCATCCCAATTGTCGTTCCAACCATGATAATAACAAACCCAATGCCATATCCAAAAATCATTCCAGCCAACCACATGGAAGGTCCTGAAGGAATTAGGAATACAGGGAACAAGGCCAGAGAAGCAATGAGCACGATGGCGAGGACTGGACGGCCAAAAGCAGTTGCTTCCCATGCCAAGATTGGGTAGAGTACCTACAGTGAAATTAAGTAAACTTAAGCACTGAAGCTACACTTATAATATAAAGATATGGCAAAGTTGCTAAGTGCAAGCTTAGGCAATGCGAGATATAGTCACCTCATGCAATTAAAATTTTCCCACATATCCATTACTTGCGAAAAAATATATATAAATGCAAGGAAATCAAATATAAAATGATGGTTGTATATAAATAAATGTGGAAATTAAGTCAATTACCTTCTCAAAAAGAAACGGAACTCCCCATTTCAAGAAAGCCAGTAGTAGTATAAGAAGTAGAATACAAAACGCAAGAGCTTTACTCCACCAAATGAAAGAATTAAGTCTAGCATTAGCTTCCGTTTGTACGATTTGGGTGTCTTGTTCAGCTTCAACCCTTCTTGGTTCATTGTAAATTACGAGCCGAACATATTCACTATCTTCCGTTGTATTTACACCATCATTATTCTCAAAGTTTGCAGCTTCTTTGCTGGACTCCTCAGATGGCTCCGGCATCTTTATATTTTAACAATAAGATTAATCCCAAAATTAAAGGCTAATTGATATTAATAGCAAAACCATAAATTTAACAAATACATATCATATTGTAACGGGCATGGATTCATCAGAGAAGCGCAGCATTTTGAATCAGTACATAATAAAACTAATTAAGTCAAACGATAAGGTAAGTTTCAATATTTTCCCAATTTGAAAGTTCCCAAAATTTCTCCTACAATTCTGGCCTTTATTAATAGCTGGAAAACCCAAAATAAAAATTGAAAAACATAAAATAAAAAAAAAAACCCATCTAATTCTAGAAGAGAAATGGGTTTTTTTATATATATTTCATATATAAAATTACATCCATCCTAGAATTTGAAGATACAACCAAAAGCAAATCAAAAGTTAGGGTTTTTTTTTTTTTATTGAAATACACAATTGAAAATCTACTTTACCTGAAATCTATATTTAGAGCACAGAATCGAGCTACACGCAGGAGATCTTGCTTACGATTTCGTCCACCCGAGCTTCAAAATCATCAGAAAACCAGCAGAGAAAGCAAAGGAAAAGGAAGGGAAAACTTGAAGTGCCAAAAGAAAAATGCTTCAAAATTTAAAAAACGTAAAACAGTCAAATCTGTCCTCTTGGTATTGGTGGTGACGTCTAAAAAAAAAAAAAGTTAATCCTTAAAAATGTTTTATTTTCCGCCACCAACGTATTACGGATTTTTTCCTGTATTACGTGTTGACTGTTCATAGGTTCTCAGTTATTAGTCGTTAAAAACAGTTAGTCAAAATTTATAATTATTTTAATTAATCAACTGCGCTTATCTATTAAGATTTTCAACGTTCTAGAACTATATTGGATTTTAAGCTGTTTGGTTTAGCGATTTCAGGTAGCTGATAACTGTTGCGGATAGCTGGTAGCGGTTGCGGATAGCCAACAGCTAATGAATAATAGGTGTTTGGTAAAAATATAATAAGCTGTTATTGTTATTGTATAAAATGACCAGTAAGAATATATTTTTAAATATATTCTAATTTTAAAATTTGAGGTTAATTTTGTCTAATATAAAAATTCTTTCCACATGTTTCCAAAAATCTATGGTGAGTAGCTGTTAAAAATAGCTGCAGTTTGGAATTCCTATCAACTATCAGCATCATCTAATAGGAAATTTTACCCAACACCTATTTCTTAGCTGATTGACATAAATCAATTATCAGCTGTGTCAATCAACTGAATCAAACGCTCCCTTAGAAGCTCTAGTATAGGCATATGACTAAAATAGCAATTTTAAAAATTATTTTTTAATTTTTTCTCCTCTCGATTCTAATCAATTTATGAATTATATATGGTTAAGTCCCGGTAAAAGTATGAACCCCTTTTTATTTTGAATATAAATGAGGTCATTAATGAATCAGATAAAATTGTAATATATGTTGGTAGTCATTCCTTAGTGTACTAAATATGTATTATCAGTGTGGTTAACAAAAATTAAACTCAAAACATTTGAGGACTTTTAGTCAATGTTGTATAATATTCTTCTTTAGTATTTTTTGTGCCCTAATTCAGCTATGCTCCAATCATTCAAACATGTTTGTGCTTCTAGTAATCCAGGAATTATTTTAGTTTGTGTTTCATTAAGTATATTGTCTTCTACACTAAAAGTTTGTTTAGTTGAAACAGTGGTGCTGCTAAAACTTGTTTTGCTGCACTACAGTTGGAAATGTAATAAATTTCGATCATAAACACTTATTTGTCCCGTTGATTGGTATTTAGAAATTCATGAACCAATTGGTCGAGCAAATTAGGAGTACAAATCCAAAACATTTTCCCTAACTTCATTCTCTAATACATTTACACTAACATCAAGATTTAACATTTCATAATTCCAATGCAAACAATCACATAAAATCTTAAATGTATATCTAGGATAAAAAAACCATTGCGACAAGAAAAATGGGTGAAATATTTATAATAATTTAACCATTTATTTTTAATTATAAAACAATTGTACTCTCTTAATAATTCATCATTTTCATATTCTTGAAGTTCGGAAGTAATATCGATGCAATTAGGTAAAAATAAATGAGACGTCGGAGTACAAATTTTACTAAAAGTATATATAGCACATGGTTATCAAAATCAAAATTTCAAGGTAGAACGAGAGGGCATGTAAAATTGTAATTGTAAAATCGAATCGTAAGATTTTATTGCTGAGTAAAAAAACTTTGAAAATTTTTTTATATAATTTATAGACATATAAATAAATGCTTTAAAACTACAAAAATGATAACAATTTCCTAATTGTTAATGTTGAAAGAAATAACTACTTTCTATAATCATGATGATATGCTAATGAGATATGATTAATAATTGAAATTTTATAATTTAATTACAAATTTTATACAATTTAAGGTAAAAGAATTGGACATTCTTAAAAAAAAAAAAATTCAAAATTTGACACATCCATATGCTTTCCATTCCGAAATTAAATTAGGAAAATAAAATTTAAAAATTTATTTTTCTTAATGCGTTGATAACAATATTTGGTGCATGTAATTTAAAAAAAAATAAAAATTGATGCATGGTATTTAAATTATAATTACAATAGATATGTATGTAGCTTAGCCCGATTTTCTATGAACCAAAATTGATTAATTGTGGGTTTGCAGTCATTGGCCCATCAGACAAATTAATTTTTAACTATAATTATTGAAAACAGTTTGTTGTCAAAATCGTTTTTTAACTCGTCAAATCATAAAAACGTACGAGTAAAAATGCGATATCAATAAAGTCTGTTTTTAATTATAATTGAAATCAGTTTTATAATTCTAAATCGTAAAAACATTCGAGTGAAAATGTGATTTTCACAAAATGATATAAGGAATTCAAAAGTTTTAAAATATTTAAAATTTTTGTGAACACTCCAATTTTGTGGATGTAAATCAACTTGCGTTACATTACTAGCAAAAAACACACGCAAATGTTCTCTGTATCCAAAAGACTTGTTTAATTCATATGTAGAATTCCAACAAGTTTGAGAACATATTTTGGTAATCGTTTTGGTTTTTGATTATTTAACTTACAAAATTTAAGCAATTGTTTCATTTTTTTGGGATATTCCCATAAAGATTTAATTGCAATTTTAATCACAGAAATATACCTTTTTAAAAAAAATTCAAACTATCCTAACACATAAATTTTGAACACAGCAATATGGAAAAATTTTCCATCAAAATTAGTTTTTGAACATCATTATTTGCTGCATTATTGGCATTGGAATGAAATCGAAAACATTTTTTGAACTAATTTATACTTATTTGAAATTGAATCAAAATCATCGGGAATAATTATCATAAAAAAATATGAAATGCCATAGTTTTTTTTTGAAAAAAAATCTGCATTCATTATCAATCCAATCCAATGATATGTTATACACATCACTAGTAATCGCTCCAAATAGCACAACAAAATGAAACACGATCGATCATTTGTGAATATTCAAATTCAGAAGATTTAGAAGTCGAAAATGCTTACCTGAAAACTTCCATTGTCGTTGGATCTTGGTTTTCTTCAACCTTTCTCTTCTTCTTTCTAATGAAATAGGAACTTCCTTCATTTGCCATTAAAAAAATGATTTGTTTTTGGAAGAATACTTCGATTTTGGAGAGGATTTGGAGGTTTGAAATTGATGTGAAGAAAACGAAGCTAATGAATTTTTTTTAACCTGTAATAGAAAACGAGGCTAATGATGATCTATTTATAGTGTAAACACAAAATTTTAATTCCAACAATACCCTTGACACTAACTGTTTTATAACCGTTTATGGTCGTTGGAAGGATTGTTTGTTGGCCCAAATTAGATTAACGCATACGAAGAATCCGTTCACCAGAGTCGCTCCATTTTCAAAGCTTCGGTGCGACAAAAATGGCAACACTTGCAGCCCCAGCTACCTCTGCAGCTCCAATCAAACAATTCCATCAAGAATCATATAATTCTAAACGAGAAATTGAACAAATCCATGCCTTAATCGTGAAAAATGCTAAAACCAGTCCAACGCAGCACCTTCTTCGAGCCAAAATCTCGTCCCTCCTTCTCCAGGACATACGCTCTGTTCCCGCCACAAACCTCTCCTACGCCTGCTCTCTTGCCAAGCTATTTGACAAAAAAGACGCTGTACGCATCTTCAATTCCGTTATCCATCGCGAGAGCAGTAACAGTGTGAAGCAAATCATGGGATTATATTCAGAAATGCTTTTACAAGGTCTCTTTCCCGATACTTCTACTATTCCTAGCATTCTCAAAACTTGCACTGAATCTAAGGCTTTTAATGAAGGGTATCAGATTCATGCTCATTCCATTAAAATGGGCTTTTGTTCGGATGTGTTTGTGAAGAATAATCTCATGAGATTCTATGTTGTTTCTGGCAACATCAAAGCTGCTGAGCATGTGTTTGATGAATGTTCTAATAGAGATTTGGTTTCCTGGACCATTCTTGTTCAAGGGTATGCTAAAATGGGATATTATTATAAAGCTATTTCTGTATTTTTTAGTATGGATTTGAGAGCTGATGGGAGGACTTTAGTTGTGGTACTTTCTGCTTGCTCTAAACTGGGATATTTTAGTTTGGGTGAGAAGATCTGCGCATATATTGATTACCATAAAATGGATGTAAATTCAGACGTTTTTCTTGGTAATGCATTGGTAGATATGTACTTGAAATGCGGCCAACCTGAGTTAGCTTGCCAGACGTTCGATAAAATGCCTGTAAGGAATGTAACTTCTTGGAATTGCATGATATCTGGGCTGGCTCAGCAAGGGCTGTTCAAAGAAGCGCTGGACATGTTTCGGTTGATGCAAAATACGGGTATGAAGCCTAATTCTTTTACTTTAGTGAGTGTTTTGAATTCGTGTGCGAATCTTGGAGCCCTTGATCTGGGTAAGTGGGTGCATTCTTATATTGATAGAATTCGTATTAAGGTAGATTTGTATGTTGGGAATGCACTTGTGGATATGTATGCAAAGTGTGGAGGTATAGACCAAGCCCTGAATGTGTTCCAAGCTATGAAATGCCGAGATGTCTATACATATACAGCCATGATCTATGGCTTAGCTATGAACGGACAAGAGAAAAGGGCATTGCACATGTTCTCTGAGATGCATGAACTGGGTATACAGCCTGATAAAGTAACTTTTGTTGCTATACTTTCTGCCTGTAGTCATGCTGGACTTGTAGAGGAAGGACAAAGACATTTTGAGGACATGTCAAGGTTATACAAATTGGAACCTCAAAGAGAGCATTATGGTTGTATGGTTGATCTTTTGGGTCGTGCTGGACTAATTAGTCAAACGCTAGACTTTATAAATAAGATGCCAATTTTACCTGATCCTTTTATTTTGGGGTCACTACTAAAAGCCTGTAGGATTCATGGAAAGGTTGAACTGGGGGAAATTGTAATGCAAAAACTTGTGGAGATGGAAGCTGCGGGGGACGGTGAATACACACTTGTGTCGAATATTTATGCCTCTGCAAATAGGAGGGGGGATGCATTAAAATGGAGAAAGGCAATGAAGAATAAGAAAATGAAGAAGACCCCAGGATGTAGTTCAATTGTGGTAGATGGTGTAGTCCATGAATTTCACAGGGGTGAAAAATCACACCCGAGTAGTAAAGCATTAGAGAAGTTGCTGCTAGAGATGATGCATCATTTGAGAAGCTATGGACTGGACAAGGATATTGCATTGTGTTGATAAGTGGGTATTATTCTAAGTTTGTGGATATAGAATTCTCATAAGCTTGTAAATGATCTTTAGATCATATGGTTAAAATGATGCATCTCCCTGTCTTGAGGTCAAGGGTTCACACCTTAATACAACCTAAAAAAATTAATTTGCCAAAAAAAAAAAGAAAAAAAGAAGGGGGAATTCTCATAAGCTGTTCAATTATGGAACTTGTTATCTATACATGGTGTATGAAATCACTCTTATATCAAGGTAATAACCAAAGCAAAACAAAGGCAGGCATCTATGTCTTTACATTAGGAGAAAAATGAATAACAAAGTAACTAACACTAATTTCTAATTAGCTTATTGTATGGGTAGTCCCATGCACGGGGAGTAAGCACGAAATTTTATTCAATCTTAGTACTAAGGAGGGAAAAGAGTACCCATTTTAAGCGCGTAAATAAAATTCCATGCTCCATCTTATAGTTGTCAATAGAACTCTATCTTATAATACATTACCTTTTCTTTTGTTTTGTTATATTATATGTATGTATTATATAGGTCTTTAATCATTCAATGAACATAAATTTTCAAAATTGGACCACATAAGTTGCATGTTTTGGTTGGGTTGAAGATATGGCCAAAGAAGGCGAGAGGTTGGAGTTTGGGTGTGTATTAAATTTTTATTTTCTGAATGAACAAGTAGTTTTGGGTTATTTCCATCTGCCTAATAAAATGCATACCACTTTGAAGGCTCGATTAGGAAAACAAAGAACTCCTAGAAATGAAAGTCATTGCCGTTACTACTGTAAAAAAAAAAAAAAAAAGTAGTAGAAAATAAAACTTGTTTGTGAAGAACAACTAGAGAAAAGTAAGTTATTAGAAATGACTATAAAACAACTAATTTTACTTACGCAATGTTTTAGTAACAGTTTTTTAAATAGTGTTTAAAATGTTAAATTTTTCTTTTCCGCATTGGATTTGGTAACATTTTAGCAGTTTAAAAAATATTTTATAAAAGGCTAATCCTAATATTTTATTAAGAGAAAATTACTATTTTGTCTCTTCATTTTACCATAATTAGCTATTTTATCTATGTATTTTTTCAAAATAATCTATTTTATCCCTCTATTTTTATTTAATACACTAAAAAATCATCCCATTAATTTTTTCTATACTTTCTCATTAAATTTAAAGTATGAGGATCAAATATGAATTTTCCATCTTCTTCCTCAAGCTCCTACCGTGGTAGGACGACCAAATATGAAATTTACCATTTCACAAACCAATTTTCCAATTTCGGAAAGCAAATCAACCAATCAAGAGGAATCACAAACGGTGAAATCTTGATTGAAAATTTTCAGGGTTATTTTAAAATCGGACCTTCTCTCATTGTTTCTATCGCTAGTCGCCACGGCAGGGGCCAACGGCGGTGCCATGAGGTTCGTCGGTCTCCAAGCTTTACGTTGCTGGGTGGCACGTTGACGATGAAAGTGGCAGCGATAGTCTTTGATCGAAGACATTCTTCTGTGCTTGCACGGTTCCTTTTTCTTTTTATTTTTATAATATAATATAATATAATAGTAATTATTATAATATTTTATATAATATAAAATAAATATTATAATGGTAAATTCGTCTTTAGTGCTTGAACTTTAAATTTAAAAGAAAAAAGGATTGAAAAGTTAACGAGAAGAACTTTTTAATCTAATAAATGAGAATAGAGAGACTATTTTAAAAAATTCAAAGGAAAAAATAGTTAATTATGTTAAAATGCAGAAACAAAATAGTAATTTTCCTTCTATCAAATTTTAGTATTTTGTAAACAGATACTCAAACACTTAAACATTGTCCCCAACAACTAATTTTGCCAACAAATCCCGTAGTAAACATATAGTTAAAACTTAAAAGCATTTCCTCGGATTTGAAGAAACGTTCAATTGGAGAAGAGAAGCATTTTCCTTCGTGGTTCAGGTTGGAAACACGAAGGTGAATAAGATTCTGTCGAGTTCCAAACTGGAATCGTGAAGATCAATAGGATTTCGGTTAGTTTTAGGGCAAAAAAGGTGAATTGGACTCCCTAGTTTCCTCATTGGAAAATATAGGTTGCCAAAAATTTTGCCCGACTGTCAAAAGTAAGGGTATTTTTAAGTTTCTAGTTAGTGTCATATACTCTTTGTAAACTTATTGGAAAATAGCATTTTTCTCATATACTACTACTTTTTTTTAATCTTTGACTTAATAAGTTATGAATGGCCTTTTTGTTTAATAAAATGGTAGATTTTTAACTATGTTTGGAGGGTGAAAAATTTTCCTCTCGGTTTTTTTTTTAAATAACCCCAAATTAATTGGACTATTGAGCTGACTAATAGTATAAAAAATTTAAAAAATAAAAAGAAAATAAAAGTAGAGAACTGTCCGTTTGGGACCCAAACTCTTGTATTTGTTGGATGAGGATGAGTCACTTTCCGACCAGATCTTTATCCAAAACTCACCGTTTAATAGGATAATGATAATAACATAATCAATAAAAGCTACTCACACGTCCCGCTTAACTATTAACTCTCACTCTGCCTGACATCCGACCAACCTCCGCCTCTCCAGGAACCTCTCCGCCTCCGTCACCGCCGTGGGAATTCACACTGAATGTAAATCCTCCATCCTAACTTTGTTCTTATTCATTATGCTATTCTTCAATTTTTTTCGTTCTGCAGTTAAGCATGGGATTTTTCAGCTTGGGAGGACTAATGTATCTAACTTGAGGATTTTATGCTCTTCAGGTAAAATTTTTTACTTGGAAGCTAAAAGATTCCGGAATTATATTCCCTGTTTGATTTTTTATTGAAATCCTTACAAATTGTCCTTTTTGGGCTTCTAATACCAAAATAAATATATTTTTTTTTATTAGGTAAGCTGAAATAGTGGGGAAAAATCTTCAAGGAAACTGTTTGGTTGCTCAATTTATGTATACCCTTTAAAAAGTTCTGCCTTTGTTTACTTTGCTCCCATCCTACCATGCTAAAATTCTGATTATACTTACTTAAAAGTTGTTCATTGGATATTTTGCATGCCATTTAATTGCAATGAGCTTTGTTTTTATTTCATGATTAAAAAAATATGGTTTCTGGGTGGGAGGGGTGGTGAAATAAAAAGTAATCTTATGCTTTGTTCAAATTTTTGGATCGTAGGAGGATCAATTGAAGTTGCACATTAGCACTGATGTTTAGAAGCAGCAATGTTGTTTCCAGAATATTTGAGCGCCAAGTTCGCACTCCTCCTCCTGGCACTAGTGTACTCTATCTGTTCTTGCAATCTTTATATATATATATATATTTGCAGTCATTTTATTTCCTTATAGGTAGAACTTGAATTATTGTTTGCAACACCCAATATTCAGTAGTGTCTCTGCTATGTTTAGTATATAATGCTAATTTTAGGCTGAGTTTACTATTTTTGGCTCTAGTGCTGGGCAGTAAAGAAGTAATATGTTATTAAGCCTGCAGCATTAGTTAACTTAGGTGAGGATGATAAAATGGTTGTACTGAGGCATATAAGGACTAAATGTGTCAAATACCACATCAGATATTGATTGAGATTTTGTATAATATATAAGTTAGACCACTTAACTACTTAGTCAACTTAGGTTAACAATTTTAGGCTAGTAGATTTGGGCCTAAGTAGTTGATGAATGCAGTTAGATGAATCATTTTGGAGGTTTGTGCGGTCAAACTCCAGTCTAGCTGCATGTTGGTCAGGGCCCCTGGTTGGGTTGTGACAAAATGAAAGATAAATGTAATTTTTATCAAAGTTCTTAAGTGTCCATTTCGGAAAAGTTGGGGAGGGATTGCCCAAAAACGGAGTGAGTCAGTTGTAATATTAACCCATTGATGCTTTAAGCAAATGAGATGGGAGAAATAATACAGATATGGTGTGGCTGAAATGATAATGATTCATTCAGTTTGATGCCATGTGGCTTTGTTTTAATGGTAAATTAGGTTGTTGGTAGCAGTGACAAAACCTTCTATCATCTATCTACCTATTTGACCTTTAAAATAGGAAATAATCTATTCACAAATTAATCAACGTGCAATCTAAATGGTAGTCTTTTTCCTTTTATCTAAACTTTGAATTTTTTTTTCCTTTTAATTCGTATTGATTTGGTTTTAAATTCTCCTCCATAGTCTGAAAGTTGTGCCAAGAAGATTGAGCTCATTTCCATTCATGAGCTCATTTTTATCTAGTTATTGGTAATTACTTGAATTCAGTATTATGCCTAAATTCCAGACCTGAATCATGGGACGGTGCTCTTACAGGTTTATTGTGCCAGGCAATTTTATCAGAACTTAGTCCCTAGTTGTACAATATATGATGTTGAGAGTCCGGATCACTCATTTCGCAAATTCACTGACGATGGCCAATACCTCATTAGTTTTAGCAGAAATCAGCAGGTTCTGATTGTTTATAGACCAAAATGGCTGTCATATTCGTGCAAAGGAGAAGATTGTGATCTTCCCTCAAAAGCAAAGAGGTTTGATAGCTTCTTCACACAATTGTGCTCTGTTTCGCTTGCTTCCAGCAATGAGTTCATATGCAAAGATTTCTTTCTTTATATGGAGAGTAACCAATTCGGTTTGTTTGCTACTTCCACTGCACAATTTCATGATATGCCTGCTACTGGAGGAGCTATTCAGGGAGTCCCGTCCATAGAAAAGATTACTTTTCACCTTTTGAGGTATGCAATTATTCTGTTTTCTTCAGTAGTAACCTGGCTTATTGAAAATTTTATGCATAGTATGTTTGCTGCCCCACCTTTAACTTGTTTGTTTTATTAGATTGGAAGATGGTTTCCTTCTGGATGAGAAGGTCTTTCGGAATGACTTTGTTAATCTAGCCCACAACATGGGCGTCTTCTTATACGATGATTTATTAGCTATTGTGTCACTTCGTTATCAGACAATACATATTCTACAAATTAGAGAATCAGGTCACCTTGTAGATGTACGTGCCATTGGTGCATTTTGCCGTGAAGATGATGAACTTTTTCTCAACTCAAGTGCTCAGGTGAGTGACATTTATTTTAAATCTTCAGATAAGACTTCTTGCTGCAATCAGACATTTATGACGCCTTCAGCATGCTAGTGTTTTTGCAATTGAGCTGACATAAATCTCAAACTATCCCCTCATGTCTTGTAGACATAATTATATGAAACAAGAGAATCGAAAAGCTTCCTATATATAAAGAAGGAATGAAAAGGGAAGTGTCAGTAAAATAATCAAAAGGGAGAAAGAAAGTAATAGGGGAAATGGTTGTTTTTGGTCCACTTCTTTTGCCAAGCAGATATTTGTTTGATTAGGAATGTCCTTTTTTTTTTTATATTTAATGTAGCCAAAAGTGATGCCTTAAACTCAAAACTCATGTAACAGCTATTACTTACCTTGAAAATTGTTCTGCTTCCCCCTTCACTTGATCAGGGCTGCTTTTAAATTCCTTGACCTTTTAACATGTTTGCTCATGTGTTACTCAGCATAAAACATTCTTTTATTTTTTCTAGCAATATTTTGAGCAATAACAGCTTTACTTCATGTTGAATTAATTGTGGAACTTATGTTTACATGGTTCCATGAAAGACTTCGCATGTGCCAATCATGGGACTGTTAACACCTGACCTATCAATTGCAGTGCATGACAGCTCCTGACAAAAGTAAAATGCATCAATCATCAAGGAATCATGTTGATAACAGTGTGCACAATTCCCAACTAAGCTCTGGAAACTCTTTCCTAAGTGGCATTAAACAACGGTTGCTGTCTTTTATTTTCCGAGGAATATGGAACGAAGAAAGACATGATTCCGTGGTTTGTTATTCTTCTTTTAATCTTAATTCAGTTTTCTTCTGTCTTGAGTAGTATATTATATTTAATTTTGAATAGGGGATATGAAAGTGAGAGTTTTCAGTTTAATAGTTGCAGAAGTTTTATGTGACTATGATTCTCAAATCTTGTTTGGAAAAAAAAAAAAAAAAAAGGTTTTTTTTTTTTTTTTTGGGTGGGGGGGGGGGGGGGTGTTGGGTGGGTTAAGGAAAGATTCTTGAATCATGTGTATGTTTGTTATGTGATAACTGATAAAAATCTTACTCATTGCAGTGGATAAACACCTGAGTTTAAATATCCATTTAAAATACCCTCTAAAAAATTCAAATTCATCTTGAACAACTTCTCATCTATGTTTTTGAAACTAATAGTCAAAATATGCTTCTTCATTTAAACAATTTAAACTAAAACAATTTCTGGAATTTTCCATCAAAACATTACATTAGAAATTAGTCATATACAGGTTTTTTATATTTCACACAATTCAGAGTGATAAATGAAAAGGTTGTTTTCGGATAAGTTTCGACTTTGTTTCTTTCCTTACATTTTTGCAAATCTAAAGATGGGCTTTTCTTGATTTTGCCTTCATGTTTTACTTGTGTAATATGCAAAGTTATATATAAATCTTATTGATAGATAGCTTTTGTTTGTGGTTGGTGGTCACTATTTAGATTTTGACTTCTCATGGCTGTACATGTATTTGAAGCTGATCTTCTGTTTCATTCGTATTTTGTGCTTTAACACTATATTTGTGTAAAATACATAAAAACTTAATTGTGTGAATAAAGAGTGAACATAATTCTGTAGAACTTCCTTAACACCCTGTTTGGATTATTTCATAGGGAGGAAGGAAAGTAAAGAAAGAAAATAAGAGGGAGAGGAATATTTAGAATTGTATTATATTTTCATTTATGTTGTTTGGATAAAAATGAGTGGAAAGAAAATAATGAAGGAAAGTGGTTTTATTATTTAAAAAGAAGAGATGATTTTACTATTCAATTTGTCTCTTCATTTTTGAGCCCCTTTATTTTTTCCTTCCATATCCAAACAACGGAAAGTGGAATCTTATTTTATTTTCCATTCTCCATACAAGGGGTAAATGTCCTTGACTATCACATCACATGGACTAGCAAAGGACTTAATTGATTAGAAATAAGAGTGAGTACCAACTTAAAATAAGAGGATCCAATCGACGTGACTAAAGTGCTAGGGCACAGGGTGGGGGGATGGGATTGGGATTGTGTTTAACATAGCCAGGTAAAAATGTGAATATAGACTAGGTAGTTATATGTTGAGTTGAGGTGAAGCAGTGAAATAGTATGCAGCAACATTTCTCATTTCCCTGAATGGTGTGGAAAGGAGAAACATTATCCATAATATTGTCATTCTTAACTAAATTGGGAGTAAGGGTTTGATGAGCATAGTTGAAGATAAGCCACTTAAATTTTGGACTGCAAGTTGATCGACTTAGTTTACATTCTCATAACATCGAGCAGTTTAATGTGGCATTAGAGGTTATAAGTAAACAAAATTGTATTAAAAAGTAATAATATGGAGGGACTCACAAAAGAGTGGTTGCCTCTGTAGCATATATTCTACAACCATGAGGAACAGTGTCTTTGTTGCATATGTGTGCACATAGGCACACCCCTTTCTGTTCAGTAAGTGACGCAGCGGAAGTATAAAAAAAAAAAAAAGAATAAATCTATAAGCTATTGATTAACCAAGATTAATGTTAGCAAATAGCTTCCAAACTCTATTGATTCCAAGCAAATGCTAGAGATTAGGGATCCAAACTCTATTGATTCTAAGCAAATACTAAAGATTAGGCATCCAAAACGAAATTTGGGGGAAAACAATATTATTGGCTGAAAAATATCAAAATTTATCCCGTACAAAATAACAAAATATGCCTTATATAGGCAAAATAAAAACTCTAAATCTAATCTAATAAAGAAAATAAAAACTAAATAGGAATATATCCTAAACCTAATCTAATAAGGAAACAAATTACTTATCCTAATACAATATAATTTAATTAATAATTATAAACTAAATAGGAATATAAATATACAACTTCCTAAATAGACAATGATAGTTGAATTAAGGAAACAAATTGATTCTTCTTCTTCATCAGTAAGCTTTTCTTATTGATGCTTATCTATTGAATAAGCAGTTTCTGGTACCATTATGTATGTTGTATTGATAGACTTCATTAGCCAGAATGTGTTGAATTTTCACTTGTTAGACTTGCACCTTGCAAATTTGCATAGCTCAAGGATATATTACTCTTGTGAAGCCTTAGGTTTTCTACAGGGAATGTGTTGAAGCATCAAAAGTTTGGAATCTCATTAAGTCAGAATAGTGACTCAGATTTTAATTGTTTATTTGAGTACAGTATCATTTATTCCAAATAATATCCGAATAATATTTTAAGTGTTAACCAAAGCACTCTTTTGGCCTTCATTTTTGTGGAAAACCCTGATACCTTAATTGAAAGTGATATGTGAACTTAAAAATACATACGTGAATACATCTCAAAGGTATGAAAGCTGCTCCATAAAAAGTTGTTAGAAGAAAATAATTGCTGATATGAAATTATGATAATTTCCTTTTACAGGGTTTAGATGCATTAAGAATGATCCTGTAATGCAGATAATCATTAAAATGTTCTTGTAGTAGATGAAATTTTAACTATTTGTTTTGCATTACATGCATTTTACTTGTTAGTTTTATTTAATATTTTCATTTTGTTCAAATAATTGGTTTTTTTTTTTTTAATTCAAAGAACTGTGGCAATGTAGTGCATTTAAATTGTTTAGTGGCTCTGCTAATTGGACAGTTTAAAGTTTCATAAATATTTTATTTATGGGAACTAATTGCCTTCCCTTTTTTTTTTCCTGCTTTGCTTCAGCAAAGGTTCCAAAACTTGAAGAAAAAGTTCTATTTCCATTTTCAAGATTATATTGACTTGATCATCTGGAAGGTGTGTCTAAGGATTGCTATTTGTTTTAATTATGCATATCTAGGTGTGTCTAAGGATCATCTAGATTATGCGAAGGACCTCTAGTTCAAATAATTAGAGTGATGCCAGGGGTTCGAATCTAGTTGAAGTTGACTTGCTACTTATTTTTATATGACCTCTGAACAGGTACAATTTTTGGATCGACATCACCTCCTAATCAAGTTCGGTAGCGTAGATGGAGGGGTGAGTTTTTGTTTTTGTTTTTCTATTTATAATGGAATAAGTAGGTTAACTTATACACCCCCTTCTCTCGGCTTGGTGAATGGACAAAATATTGTCTGTTTGTCCTTTCCTCATGAGATATGAGTGGAATTCAACCAAAGTACACCAGTCCTTCACTGGTTCAGCAATAATGAGCCACTATTATCTTTTGAGTATTTTATTATCTACTGTGAAATGATTGGTTTATATCTTTATTCCCATTAAATGAGAAAAATAAATTATTTTGTTCTATAGTCGAAAATCTAGATCATGCTTGTGTACTTTTAGCTTCAGTTTCCAAGAAGTGCTGAGCACCTTCCATCATTTTTTGCTGTATATAACATGGATACAACTGAAATTGTTGCTTTTTACCAGGTACGTACATGTGAATGTATTCTTTACTGGATGTTATCTTTGAACTCTTTGTAGTTTTCTAATATGGTCTTCATCTTTTATTTTTTATAGAATTCAGCAGACGAGCTTTATCTCTTGTTTGAGCAGTTCTGTGACCACTTCCATGCAACATCTAGAAATTCTCTGTATATGAATTTCATATCTTCTCATTCTAACAATATTCATGCTCTTGAGCAACTGCAGTCCATCAAAAATAAAGCTAGCGCACAGGTTAGATCTCATTGTATTTACTCGTGTTGGAATAACTAGATACCAATATAGCACTTCTCTAATCATATGATATATTATAGATCCTTCAAGGGGCCGTCTAATTTGATAATGAAATATGCAGTTTGTGAAGAAGATGCTGGCTTCTTTGCCTTTCAGTTGCCAATCATTGAGTCCTTCTCCATATTTTGACCAATCTCTCTTTCGATTTGATGAAAAGGTTTGATTCCAAAACTGGTAGTTTCTATGTTTTTGTTGTCTTAAACTTATAACACGCAGATATATTTAGATCAACTGAAAGATGGCTTTAGTAATTAATTGTGTAAAAGTTCAAAAATGAAAATGCCCCACTTATTACAACTCCTTTTTTTTCTTGATTTTGTAAGGTCTAGTTAAAAGCTAGCTTAAGCTCTCTTTATTTAGCTACATTTTGGAACAAATTGCGTAGAAGTATAAAGCTTTATGCTTGTTTGGTTGCCATGTCTGGTTTCTATGAATGTTTACTTGTTCGTTACCTTTAGCTTTTCTGCTTTTGTAGCTCATATCTGCAACTGATAGGCTTAGGCCCTCAACTGATCATCCCATCAAGTTTATATCTAGAAGACCACCATGCACTCTCAAGTTCAAGATTAAACCAGGTGTGTATTTGATGCTTCGGTACCATGCACTTCAAAGTGATGATATGCAATTTATTCTGTACAGACCTAAAGTCTTGTTGCTGTCAATGAAATCCCCAGCAGTTTTAAAGTACCACAAAATGAGCTATATCTGAACATTTCCACTGGACCAACTACACAATTTAACTCCGGAACTTTCAGCGAATTCCCGAATGGAACCCTAAACTTTGTGAGCGACCATTGTTCCACCGAAAGTTTTGTGAGCAATCATTTTAAACTGAACGAATTACGTGTCTATGTGGCTTATAACTTGCAAGTGTTAAAGTGGTCACTCATTGTGTTCTTTAGGTGTTAAATTGGTCACTTGCATAGTTAAGGGTTCCACTCGGGAAATTCAGTAAAATTCAATGGGTAATTTATGTATTAGGCCATTTCCCTTGCCATTGTGTCGTTTCTCATTTGTAGAGTTTGAGTTTCAATTTTTTTATGGATGGATTAAGAATTTGAGTTTCTTCTAATAACTATGTTCTTGCCTTTTCAATAAGGTCCTGAAGCTGGAGGTGTAGATGGTCGAACCAAAAAGGTCTCCCTGTTTCTGTTCCATCCATATTTGCCCCTAGCTCTCTCTATTCAACAGCCATCCTTGCATCCCTCCGTTAATATTCACTTCAGGGGATGAAGATAGTACCGTTGCTCGTGGATTCTCAAAGTTCGGTCCCTTATCCTACCCAGCCAGCTATAAAGTGGCTGATATGCGACATTCAATTTATGCATGAAGGTTGGCGGGATTAATGCAACTAATTTTTCGTCGATCAAATAGAAGTATTACACAATGAAAAATCGGGACAATCATTATTCCCGCGACAGTTTTATTTCAATCATAGCCAATCAAAATAAGCAGATTGTTCTGTAGTTGATTGGGCAGGGAGTCTTTCATTTTCCGATGGCTGCATTTCCCCTTTGCAGGAAGTTCCCACATCCAATCTATCATGCTTGTCGCTTCTACAGTGGACCTCTCCGTTGGAGGCAAGCGATCTTTTTCCTTTTCTAGTCTTGTCTCTTCTGTTGTATTAGGTGACTTTTGTCAGTTCTAGGCTGGTTATGGCCTATAACCTTACAAGAGGTTTTCAGGATAAATACTGAGACTTGCATTCGCTCTTTTCCTCTTCTCTCTATCTGTTGGGTTTTGCCGGAGCAACCAGCATTCCGACTGATGGACTCGGAGATTGGAGATATGAGACTTGTATTATCAATGTTGTACTATAAGAAACCATATGGATATGGGGTTTTTAACCAATTTGTTAAGTTCTGTAATTGTAGTTTTGATGCCACTTCTCTTTCTTTTTTCACTCAATTCTTATTAAACAATAGCACTTCTCTGGTTTTATTTACTATTGCTTTTGTTTGTTTGATGCTCTTATAATTCATGTTCATTCATTCTGTTATTGCTTGTGAATGCTAGAATGGCAATTGAATTGAGGACAGAGGAGCAGTGCTACGCAATCGTGATTATTAAAAAAAATGTGCAACATAAATGTAAGGGGAAGAGCAGGTGGACATCTGCTTAGAAATATGAAGTATGATTGGAAAAATTCATCGTTATGTAGTTGGATTTATAATGTATGTGCCAACAACACCAGTTTTAGCAGGGTTGTGATATGCTGTATAGATTTTCTAACTGAAACATAAAATAAATAAATAAATAACTGTAAATTTATCGCTATAACTCTTCTGAACCAAACTGTTTTAGAAAGGAAAAAAAAAATTGACTGGTTTTTTTAATCCATAGTAGGGAATAAATGAATTCATTTGTTCTAAATTAGCATTTAGTTTATATAATTATTGTAAAAAATTGTCAAAATGTGCAAGTACATTTAAATAAAATATTAGAATAGATATGTTTGCTATTCTTTCAAGTGCTGGTTTTGCTTAACAGATCTTTTTGCTTGGCCCCAATTAATCACACTATCTAAGTTAAATAAATAAATAAGTTTGCTGGTAAGACAAACACACAACACCATCTGACCAATTTAATTTACCAACTGATCTTAAACTTGCAATTCAAGAAAACTTCATTTGAAGAATTAAACATTGAAATATGCAGGAAGATGATATTGATTAATGATATTGTTAAGTTCGAAAGCTAATTTTGACTAACAGATCCTATCCTATAATAATTATGATGATATATTATCATCTTCAAACACTACCCATACCTTACTTATTTTGGTCTCTAATTTCTTCTCACCATGACCTTCTTTTCCCATGAACTTGGTACTCGGTAATTGGCAATTGGATAGGTGCTCCAAAGCCATAACATGTTCCATGGAGATGATCTGCACCGTTGGATACTTCAAATTCTTATTATCTAAAACTCTTTTGTAATTCTCATAAAGCTTATGGAGCTGTAGTGTTTGCTGCGAAGCAATCTTGAGAATCCGGCAAGCCAAAGCTCTGGCCGCCGTTGTTAAATCAAGAAACACATTAACAAGAATAGCTAGTCCTTCACAATATGTCATGTAAACTTGAAAACTTTCCTTCAAAACTGCTGCTCGAGAAGAAAGATTAATATTATTATTACTGTTCTCATCCGAGTATGAATAATTCATGGGAAGACAGTCCAAAACCTTATCTATAAAGATTTGCAATTTGGGTAGTTTATGAAATATGATACCAATGCTAGACGACGTCTTATAATAATGAGAATAAGAATTTGGTGGTGCAGGTTCAAGCTTTCCTCCTTGGTTAATGGCCCAACCGATTCTTTCTTCAAGATAAGCAGCATACTTGTGAAGGAAGGAAGATTCTGGTAAGGATAATTGATGGGAAGAGGAGATTTGGAGGTGGCCGGTGATTCTTGCACCACGAAGCTGGTGCTCGAAACAAGTATTTCCTCCGCGTAAGAGTCTATGAACAAGCAAGAGAGTTTTGAGAGCTACAAGAGGGTCTTTTGTCTTGGAAAGCCGGCGAGAAATACAATCCGCGAGAAAAGGGACGGAGCCAGCAGTGGCCGGAGCGTTTGTGACCAAGAAAAGAATTTGGTGCATGTGTTTGTCGTCAATGGGACCATTATCATGACTGGTGGCACGTAAAACTGCAATTTCGATGTCTGAGAAAGTTTTACCAAGTTCTTGATGATCGTGATCATGGTTGCTTATCATGGCTTTGCCAATTGATACTTGATCCTTCAATGTTCCAAGAACTGCTCTTAGCTTGGTTTGCACGTCCACCACACCCATTTTGATTAATTTTATTGGTGTGTGTTTCAATTTGTAATGTTGCAAATGTTATTCTCTATATATATGCCAAATAGTTGGTTATATATATATATATATATATATATGCCAAATAGAATTTGACCATGGGATGCAAGTACTGTGTACATTAGCACGTTAAGAGAGAATCAAATCTTTCATAAGTCTTGCTAAAAAAAATAAGACCATATATGGGTCAACACTTGTATTATGAATTTACAATATTATAAGAGAAAAAACAAATTATTATAGTGACAAAATAGTACCAAATAAGCTTCTTCTTTTTCTTCTTCTTTTGATAGTGGAAAATTGAAAAAAACAGAAAAAAATAGTTGGTTAGTGCTTTCCCTTTAACTTTGAGGGAGTGGATATGGATGAATACTAATCAAGTCTGATGATTCTGTACCAATAGTTGCAAAAGATTTGGTTGGGGAGGAGGTCAACGAGGCAAAAAGTTTTTGGTAAGTTAGTGGGTGGAACAAGAATCTTATTCCTAAGGAATAGGGTTCTCCCTCTTCCCAATTGTAATCGGATAGTGACCTAATTGGCCTATTCAAAGTTCAAGATTTTCATAAAAATAACTGTTCTACTTGAAATAATCATGGAAACTACCGAAATGACCATAAACAGAACTGTATTTAAATCATGAATGAGTCTTGAACTACTGGTTCATGAACTATGCTTCCACGATTTGATTCAAAATTCAACAGTTGTATAAATTGTGAATAGCTAGTTCACAACAGAACCGAATTGAAAGATGACCACCTTTAAATGTACAATAGCTTTCTTTTCATTTTCCCTTATCATTAATAACTATGCAACTTTTCCATTGTCTTTTATTTAGGGTATAAGGGTTGAGTACGGGGCAGGTTTGAGGTAGGTTTCTTAATATCCGTCCCTGTCTCGCTCACTAATATTTCACCTCATCCTGCTGCAAATTGGGTTTTTCGGATCATGGGGTGGATCGGTTAATCCATTGATTTATCCACGAGTTTTTGAATTTGAATATCAAAATACAATGATGTTTTAAATTTGCAAATACAATAAACATAAACAAATTGAAATCAATATAATAAAGTTTGTTCAAATAAAAAAAAGGCAGTCATTGTTAGACAATTTCTTCTGCAACTTGATTATCAAGAACACTCAGCTGTGGACAAAAAAGTAATATGTAAATTACAAAGCAAAGCTGCTGCAATGTTATTCAAGCTTTTGATAATTAAAGCACAACAACATGAAAAAGAGTTTACAAAGTGGTATCCTACTTTATCAATATACACAACATATTGATAAAATTTTTAAATTCAAAGATCCACAGTTCAGTGCAGTAAAACTTAGTAAATCTCTTAAAAGAGAAAAAATATCCAAAAGTGTCCCTTAATGAAACTTTTTAAGTAATGAAAAAGATAAATTAACTCAAGAGATAAAAGCACCATACGACGCCATTTTCCGTCTTCATCATTATCACTAGAGGCCAAAGCAACCTTTTTATGAGGTAGAATTTTGCAGCTCAATTTGTCAACGATATCTGCATATATTATATTCCATATAGTTGCTCAATCTCCAATCATAAAACTTGCAATGAGATCAAATCAATAAGCAAAACAATCATCTTTATTTATATTAACTTTGCTATCATACAGTGATTAAAATGATCACCTGATGAATTGACAAGCTTTTCATCATCAACCATCCGTATAGGTACCTTCTTATAATCATCAGACCACTTTACCTTCTTATACACTTAGGGCTTTTTCAACTTAGGAATAATATTACACAAATGCCCTTACACGATGTGAGTCTACTGAAATTCGTCCCCGCCCTGAATTCAGAGCGGGTTTTATTTTTAAAACCTATCCCCGCCCCATTATTCAACGGGTCGGGAAAATCAACCCTGTGCAGGTCGGGTAAGGGTGATTCCCATCGGAATGAGTCAAATACTCAATTCTAGTATAAACAATAGAAAACTTGTTTTAATAGTAACCCCCTAATAGTAAGCACTTAAAATGTTACTTTTGTCCAACTACATGTGCCAAAATGCATTTTTTTATTTTTTTGCATTTAGTTACCTCCAAGATTTGAACCCAGGACCTTTTGGTCTTTGATGATTTACCTCACCACCAGGCCAACCCCTTGGGTTAGTTAATTATTCCCTAATCATCTCTCTCTTTTTCCTTTAAAATCAAAGTGGCGTACTAGTTCTAATTCACCAAAACTTGCATTACAAAGTACGACGTTTGATATTGAATGAATTGTCCAAACTATTGAGTGAGCCAAGTCATTTGTAAAATGCTTAAGCAAAAATAAATCCCACAGAAAAAATCATCAATAGCAGTCTCTCGCTAGTAATTGTTCGATTTTACAACAATAAAAATGGTTGAACAAAAGCTTGGACATATTTTAAAGAAACTAAAAAAAAAATTAAAATTTTGGTTTTTTAAATAATTTTTCAACTTCAAAATTTTCTTACACCTACACATTATAATTTTTATTTCTAATTCATATTAATGAATACCTAAACTATGCAATATATAAACTTGGCAAAAAAAAAAAAAAACCATGCAATATATAACAAGGGTACCGATTATGGGTACTGAGTAGTAATAGGTGCTAGTGTCCCTTGTTTTTATTTTTTAAAATTTTTGTTTTATATTTTTTTCAAAACAAGTGTTAAATTGTATTTACACATTTTCAAGATCAATTTTAATGGCTCCCAGTTTATGTAATTTGAGTCTGTATTTTGAATTTACGTAAAACGATTAACAATTACAACTGTTGAATTGAATAATTCTGTCTTTACTGATATTGATAATATAGAGTTAAAATCTGTAAACTAAAAATTATTAAAATTGATATCGAGACTACGTAAATATAATTCAACATTTAATTTTTAAAAAAAAAAAAAGTGAAAAAGGGGCCATAACGCTTATTGCTACTCGCACCCAAAAATATTTCCCATATAACAATAACAGACATTACTACAAACTACGCCTGGAATTTAACGGAAACGGAGGGAGGTGACCCAAAAAGGCCAAACGACACAAAGGAACGAGACAAAATAAACAAATAGCCACACCCACACGTTGTAAAAGCAGTAACGCTACGCACCGTCGGACGCGAGGCGAAGAAGCGACAGCGGCGATCCAACTCAATCAATCAATCCCTCCTTCTTCTTCTCCTCATAGAAACTATTATGAGATTTTGAAGAAATTACAAGAAAATTTTCGCTAGTTTCTTTAATTTTGAAGATTTCTCAACATACGACAGGTTCGATTTTTCTTTTTACCCCAAAACACTCTGGTTTTTCCTTTTTTTTTTCTCATATTCTGCTTAAGATGGTGAATGTTTGTATGTTTGTTTGTGTAATTCCATGACGGTCTAGTTTAGTTTGGTTTCGATGTGCTCACAATGTTTTATTTAAGATCTAGAAAAGTATAGATTTTAGAGGGTTTTTTTTTTTTTTGCAGAATTGCCACTAGAATTCGCAAAATTAGGGTTGCGATTTGATTAACCATGTTTATAAATCATACTATATTGGAAAGTTTTGTTTTTCCATGTTTTTCCTTTAGCAACTTCTTTTACATTAGATTTAATATAGCATTGGGTGGTTATTGATTTTGGAATTCATTTTTTGTGTTAGTAGGCTTTTTGATTTTCAGAATCATGGTTAGTTCCCTTGTTTATAGCTCTATTCTTCCACTGTGATGCAGGACATTAATATTTGAATAGCTTGTTCAATTTGAATATCTTTAGAGGGCGATGGTTGGTAAGATGTACTTCGGGTTAAATAATCAAGGCCTGAATTTGTTCAGTTAGATTAGAAATTCTGTTACCTTGACTTGTGTAATACCCAAATGTTGAACTCAGCAATTTTCTGGAAATTTTGCAGCTTTAGGTCTAAATTGGAGTGTCTAAATATGGTACCCTTGTCTAAGTGTCAAGTATCCAACATGGGGTGCTTGTGGGAACTCATATCAATGAAGCGTCACACTTCGTAAAGCTAGAAAATCTCTAGAAAGACATTACGAGCATACAAAATAAATGCAAGAGCCTCAGACCTCAAAGTACTTGATTTCCTGACCTTTGTGTGTGAATATGAAACACAAAGCCTGATAGTTGAGCTAGTTGTACTAAGAAAAGAAAACGAATAGAGCCCTTAGCTGAAAAACTCAATGATTCCGAGTTGCCTTTTTTCTTACCTGTTTTCAGAAAATTTGGAATAACCAAAATGTCTGTAACATGTGAAGGTTCTAAACATTCTTTATTGTTCAGATTCTAGAGGAAGCTAGGCTGTAAGTTGAGAATTAGGCATTGATTAAATGGAAAAAGTAAAACCTTTGACGCTCTTATTTGAACCAATGGGTCTTGCACTTTCTATGTCATTCGGTTTGCAGATCTGGCAATAAATTTGTTGTATTACCTTTAACATTTTTGAGATAATCTCAAACTGGATGGACCTGGTTTCAGAATAGATTTATAGAGTGCTAGTATTAGATTGCTTCTTTTAGTACATATGAAATGGGTTTATGACGTGGCAGTACAAGTGTTTTGTATGCAAGTATGTTGACCGTTCTTAAGTTGAATGGTGTGTTATTCAAAAAGGAAATGGATGAGTAAAGAGGAAAATCACTATTCTATAGCTCAAACTAACAATGAAATAAAATCTATGAAATCTCACGCATAAGGAATTTGTCAAGGCAAGTCAACTGGCTATGGATCAATCTGTCAACTAAACCTTAAGCAGCTGCACTGCAGCATGATTTCTTGCGCTCAACTTAATCCATGATGTATATTTGTGGCCTCTCTTTCTGCAGTGTTTTTGAGACTAGGAGAAAGACACATTTTTGGTGAAAGTGCAGAATGAAGTTGTTAATCAATCTAACAAACTTCTTAAATATATATTTTTAAATGTTTCATACTCCTAATAAGCTCATCGATGCGAACCTTTGTTTTTGTTCCAGGTGTTCTAGTTCTAGAGTGGGAAAGTTGATGATTTTGTGCTATTAAGTATTCCAACATGAGCAACCAATATGGTGATGATCATGTAGGTGGGAAGATTGCTTATTTGTTTTGTTGAAATCAATTGGTGAGTTAACAATTTAATGATTATGCAGGAAGATACAACTGTAGTGGGATTTGAAGTTCCAAAATCTCCTGATTCAAGTTACAACAATGTTTATCCTGGGAATGATGATGAGGCACGAGATCCTCCTGTAGTCCCTCCACATCTGCAACACACCTTGCTTAGCTATCCTGCAAGCGCAGACACTTCTGAATCTCTTCCTGCACCACAGAATGTAATTCTGAATCATCTTTACATTGAGAACCGGGAGTCCCCACGATCTGTGGTGGCGCTTGGTTTTACTCATCGCTTCCGTTCAAAATTTGTCACTATTGTGCTATATAAACCCGTCCGGAGGAGGGGGAGTGGCAACACTTAAATATGCATATAGTATAAACCTTAGTTAGGATGCTTTCATTGCCCTAATTGTGTTGGAATTACTTGGCCAAACAGTATTTTATTGTCTCACATTGGTTCATGGAATTAGGTACCTTTTGGTATTTAAATTATCTTATTCACTTAAATGAAGGAAATTGCTATTAGTGTCTGTAGTTTGGTGAAATTGATTGCTTATTACTTGACTTTTAGAAAATATATTAATGTGCCCTGCGGTTTGAGTAATCAATGGTTTTTTGTCCTCCTCTGATTTGTTCTTTGATCAATTGGTATTCTTCCTGTCCGTTTAACGGTTTATGAAGAGTAATCCATAATCCCTCGGTAGTTTGTGGTTGCCCCTCTTAATTATGCTTCTCCAAACTTGAGTTCTCACATTGGATCCAAACATGAGTTCTCACATTGGAAATACAATTTGCTTTACCATTGCATGCAATAATAGGGGAAACAATCACTTATATTGTTTCTTTTCATAAAGAGGGCAATTTGTACATGTTTCATAAGGTGGTGATTAGATAAGGTCATTTCCAACAATAGTGACATTTTATTATAATTGACTTAAGAGTTAAAATTTGACAAACAAATAAAAAATAAAAATAATGATGATGATGATGAACAAAAATAAATAAATAGGATGATGATGATGATGATGATCCACCTAAAAGTATATTGTAGGAAAATTGAAAGGCCTGAGCGTAATAAAACAATGTTTTATGTAAGGGTATTTTAGTCATTTCATTTTGACATAACGGCAAAAACAAACAAAATTACCAGATAGTTGGACGGATGAATAGTTGAAAGACTTTATAACCTAATTTCCAAACTAAGAGGCCCAAATAACTTATTTTCAAAAACCTTGAGACAGATTAATAATATTTCAAAAGGAATTTGATTCAAAAATGGTATATATCTCAAAATCATGAGAAATCTTTGTTCCATGTACCTCTAAGGTAACCTTGAGACAACTACGTTTCATACCTTCGCATAACAAAGACGGGGGATATGTATGAAATTGAGTTTTTTTTTTTGGTAAAAACAAAAACACTCTTAAATAGAAATGCCAAAAAAAAAAAAAGGACAAAATTAATTTTAAAGGCATTTGGACGTTATTTGAAAAAAAAAATTAAATTTGAAAACTAGAAGCCTGGAGAAGACGACCGGACACCTATCGGCGATCAAATAGCCACTACCCCTGCCGCCTCTCCGCAAACTGCAGCCAACCGACGAACAAAGAGTATTAGTTGACCGTCCTCACATTGGTGAGTCTTTTGGCACCCTGAGAATCGTCGCATAGTGACTGTAAGCCAACAAAAACAAGAACCCCAGCCTTGAATCGTTATTATTGGAAATCACAATTTTAAATCACAAGCAACTAGAAACGTCATTGTTTCTCCTCTGATTGTCCTTTTCTTGATGGTTTCCGTCGAGTAGCATGGTGTAGGCAAGCTTCCAAGCTTATTTAATGAGTTTCAAATGGAAATCCAACGAGTTGCAGACGAGGTTTGCCAGAAAAGAACTCTTGGCCTATCGCGATTTTTTGACAATAATCAAAGAGGTTTCCGTTGTGATTCAGTGGCCAACATGTAGCCAAGTTGATTCCAACTAGTTCTTAGCCGGAATAAGTGTTGAGTTACCGCCGGAAAATTGTGGTCGTCAGATTTCGCCATCAATACATCATCGAGAAAATCAGGGCTGTCGGAAAATGTCTGTTACCCGTCAGATACCCTATGTATACTTGTGGGAGAAAATGATATTCTTTGCTATACTTTTCGATCTAATTACCCAAAAAGATCCAATGATCTATTTTCTATTATTTTGCTCAAAATGATTCTTTTTGCTAATTATTTTGATTGCTGTATGATTGTGACCAACAACCAAGCTTGTTAGTCTTGAACAGTTGTTTAGTTTCGTACAAAAGCATGTGTGATTAAATTTGAGGTCTTAATTTATCACAATCTAGGCCATTTTGGCCTAATACCACATAATTTGACTTGGTACAAGATTTTTAGTCAATCTTGTGTTGGAGTTTTGAGTTAAAATTATACTCATAGAGGTAGCATAAAGGAATTTGGCAATTCTAGGGCTTAAATTGACAGACTGACGGTTTGGGGTGCCTAATCTAGCATTTCTGTTCGGTTACAGGCATACACTATACAATTTGAGAACCTACAGTCTTTGTACAAGGCTTCATAAATTTGCTGCAATTGAAGTTTGCATATGTATAATAGAGTAGTTAAGTTCAATTTTAATATAAACTTACTATAGAGTTTGTGGCAGCCTTGTAGAAAATGGTACAAGCCTGTGAGTGTGAATTAGAAGTAAACCTGTATAATTTTTAGTTTTTCACCTTTCATTACCACATACGTAACTAACAGTTCTACAGTTCAAGCAGGCACAATCACAACAATTTTCATATGTTCAATTACAACAACTTCTCAAACCCAATATAAGCCAGAAGCAACCTACAACAAACACAAGCTTTGGGTTACTTTGCCATACAATTAAACAAGTTTACTTGTCTAACTAGTTTCTGTATAGACTTGTCTAACCATTTTGCCTCATGTTCTCTCTGATTTTGTCATCACAACTCGTAATAGGATCCCAATCACTCCTTGGATCCAATTGAATCAATACTCAAAACCTAAAAAATATTCACCAATCAGGCCAAAAAGTCAATAGAAATGGGATGAAATACATGCAGAAAGGAATCATGAGTAGGAATGAGGTTAGAAGAAAGTACCTCCAAATCAAGCTCCCTTTAAAAATGGAACAATATCATTCTGGTATTTTTTTATGGATCCAACAACTTTGACAGCAAGAGCTTCATCCTCTGGGTAATATGCAACAGGATCATTTAATAGAGGCTCTGGAAGGTTCAGCACGCCTTCAAGGGTTGCATGAAGACAATAAGCTGAGTAAGTAATATGATATCCACCTTCTTGAACTATAAGAAGACGTCCCCCACTGTACCCATTAGCAAGATTACGAACTGTTTGACCAATCTTTCGATACCCATCCATGGTCAAGCACTGCCTTCCATTTGGATCAAACTAGAACACCAAAAATGTTAAAATATAAGAATTGAACGGGAACAAGTAGTTTATTGCATTTAGAGGGGGATCCAGTAGATATTAATATTCTCAGGAAACAAGGGCAGCGAATCATATAATCACATTTCATTTTAGAGATTGACACATGTCATAAATTTGATCATTAACATATAAATTAGACAAGTATAATTCTTAAACTTCAACAACCAATCAGTTCAGGAAATAAAAAAGAGCTTACAGCGCTTGAATCTTGGCCAACAACCAGAACTAGCATGTCAGGCTCAAACTTATCAATGGCTGGAATGACCAATTCAGTCATGGCACACTGATACCCCTTATCACCAGTCCCATTGGGCAGAGGTATATTTAAATTATAGCCAAAACCCTCACCTTCACCAAGCTCATCGACTGATCCATCTTGTGGATGGGAAGGGCCCCATGAACCATGATTCATATGAAGAGAAATTGTAAGTACTCTATTAGAGTGGTAGAACCCCTCTGCAGTTCCATTGCCATAATGCACATCGATATCAATAACTGCAACCCTTTTGGACCATGAATCTAAGGCCAATTGAACAGCAAGACCTGCATTATTAAGAAAACAATATCCATCTGCTTGTGTAGGCTGAGCATGATGACCTGGAGGCCTTACTAATGCGTAAGCAAGTTTTCCATGTCCATCAAGAATATGCTTCATTGCTGATAAAGTAGTGCCTGCAGCGAGTAGAGAAGCATTCCACGAGCCAGGATTTAAGAAAGTTCCACAGCAAATCGTCTTTCCCCCTTGTCTGTCTGCTTGAACGAGTTCATCTATGTATTCTGAGTATTGAGAAAAAGGAAGTTCAACGAGGATAAGCCTCAAAATGACCCTTCTCAACTTGATTTACTCAATTCTTCACTATTTACCCATCAACCTATACTAAAAATTTTCAATTTTCAGATAAAATGGAATGCGATTGATAGGTTTAGTTAAATCGAATACTAACTGACAAACAAGGCTGAATTGGTAATAATAACGAAGTTTAAGTCGAATTCGATTGGAGAAAAGGAAACTTAGGTTACCTGAGGTGTGGAAAGAGAGCAATTCGGGGATTTGAGCAAATCTGCCAGAATGCCAAGCGATGTAGGGAGAAATAGGGCCTCTCTTGAGAATAGAGAGGATGTTTTTTATCCTGTCTGCGTTTTCTGGGTGGTTTTCCAGCACATCTAAAAAGCCAGGGTCTACTCCGGTATCGAAAACACCCTTGCCGGCATCGTGTTCTAACATTCCGGCATGCCAGAACACGTCTATGTGTTCTTCACTTGACGAAGCACAAGCAGCTGCCATAGTTTCTTTCTTTCCAGTTCCGTAATATGAATATTTGCTGGGGTTTTTAGAACAGTAACAACTAACAAATAAGTGCAATTGTGCAGGATTATGCTCAACCAAGTCCTTTCCTTTAGCTTTACTACCTATTAGTTTCCGGGTTTTTGAGCTAATAGCACAATTTACACCTTTGCTAGTAGTAAATAGCTGTCACTTTTTAAAATTAGTAAAAAAAAAAAAAAAACACACACACACACACACATATATATATATATATATATATATATATATACCGGTACATATATAAGGTATACCGTGATATATATTGGCATATATAAGGTTTACATATAGCATCTCTCTTTCTTCCCCCTAAACCCTAGTCACCATGTATTCCGTATATATGGGATATACAATCCATAACTTTTCTTCTTCAAAAAAACCTTAGCCGCCATAGTTTTTCACTCCACCAAAAACACAATATATATATGGTATATTTGGGGTATATATCATATTTATTCTTCTTCAGAAAACTCTAGCCACCGTTAACGTCTCTCTCTCTCTCTTCGAAAAAACAACTACACAATCTGAAAATGAAACATAAAACCACAAGAAAAATAACATACCTTTCAATCATAACACAAAAAACAATTCCTAAGGAGAAGAAGAACACGATCCAAAAATCAAACATAAAATCACAAGAAAAATAATATGCCTTTCAATCATAACACAAAAAACAAAGCAAAAACAATGAAGAAGAAGAGGAAGGAGAAGAAGACATTTAAAATGTGTTATACACTTGCTTTTCCCTTAGTTTTCAAAATGTGCTATTTACTTCCAAGGTCATTTAAAAATAGAAAACTTAAAATGGTAAAAATAACTCTCTTTTTTTGGCAAAAGTAAAATGACTAATTTGATTCAATCTCCAAGTATAACATCTAATTTAGTGAATTTTTTTTTTGTCGTTTTGTTGTATTTAGAATACTAATACCAAGTCTTTCTAAAAACAAAAAATACTAATATCAAGAGGGTGTTTGATTTAGCTCTTTCATGTAGCTGATAGCAGTTAGTCACCAAAAGTTAGTTTTGGTGTTTGGTTGCTGATAAGAATCTCAAACAATTGCTGATTCAATAAGCTTCTATTCAGAATTTTTTTCATTCCAGTTGATTCATATTAGGACTATATTAACCTTATTAAAATAAAATTAATTTCATGTTCTAATTGCTGCCACTGTTGTATTTTTACCAAACACCAACTTAAATCAGCTAACAGCTATTCATCACCAGCTATCCACCATCAACTATTAACAACTGCTATTAGTTGATATGAAGCCTTTAGTGTTCTAACTGCTAGTGATTAGTGAATTATATTATGACTTGTTGGTCACGAATTTGAATTTCTATTCGAACGTGTGTTGATAAGGTAGGACCACTCCCTATTGTTTGGTATTGCTTTCATTTCAAGTAAAAACTTCTTAAAAGCAGACATTTCAAAAGTCTTTTAAGAAGAAAAGAGTTTTGAAAAGTATTTGACCTATACTACAAATCAAACATGCAACATCAATCTTAAAGAAATAGGGAAAGATTACAATGAAAAATAAGATTTTTAAAATCAATAACGTTGGAATTGACTTAAACTACATAACAATTACAACTATGTTTCATAACAACTACCATATAGTACCACAATTATTTCATTCCTTCTCCAAATTCCTCAATTGTTTTTGTAGCAAGTACAAGGATATCTACAAAAGAAGAAAAAGATGCTCGTAGAAATCTTGCCTCCACTGCCTCAAAGTGCCTGCCGATAAAAGAAAAATGAAAAACAAGATTAAAGGCCTACATAGAACATAAATGATCAACAACCTCAATATAATCTAAGGGGGTTGTTTACCAATAGTGGTGCTTATTGGCTTATTGCTTACAGATTGTCTATAGAGTATAAATTGCTTAAAAATAAATTGAGAACCATTTACCAAAACTAGTTGACGGCTGATAAACAATAGACCCGTTTACATGAACTACACGATAAATAATATAAACGATGGTATGTATTATTTGTGAGTAAATCATAAAAAGGAAAAACACATGTTGATAGAGTTAAATATGAATAACAAGATTATGTAGTAGTTTTTGAAAATAAATAAAAGTATAATTGTCTTAATCTTGGTCAAACCATTTTTGCTTATAAGCTGGAAAAAAAAATATTTATAAGCGGAAAAAAGTTTTGGTAAATAAGTCAACAGTCTGCTTATACTTTAAAAATTGCTTATAAGGAGGTTTGACCCACTTATAAGCATTGGTAAATACCTCCATAGTAATTAAAGAGCAAGTAGGTTCTATAATATTGAGCTTTTGAACTTAGAAAATAGTATAGAAAGCCTGCCAATCATGGAAGGATACACTCACACAGACAGTTTCCCACCAGAGATTGACATGTGCCTTTTGACTTTATCTGGCTGCAACTGCATTAGAAAAAGGGAAACAAGAATTCTAGCAAGAGAGCAAACAATGGAGCTGAAAAAGAAATCATTAGAGCAATTGCTGTTTAAGAATCACCTCCTCATCAACTGCTAATGCTGCATAGACAATGGAAGCATTCTTCTCAGAGTCCAGATCTACTTCAAAGTTACTGCAGATAATTATTTTTTTATCAGACAATGCCTCACAAAGAAATTTTAGATGGCAATGAACTATAACTTACTACAATGTCACTTACGATAGATATCCCACCAAATTATGATACAAAAAAAAATTTATATCTTGGACTTTTTCAAACAGGAGAAAGAAATATAAAAACAAATCTATGCCAACACATATAAGTCACCCATGGAAAGTAGCCAAAAAACTTAACGTATTCAGTATATGGATTTGGTCAATAAGAGTTTTATTTCCAAAATAAACTAAACTAGATTGATTTTCTCTTCATATAGAGCTGATAGTTACTTCTTTGAACCTGTTCATATTTTTGAACAACATTGCAAACGAACCCTTTTCACTGATTTTAAAAAGCACATGCTAGGAATGCTACTCAGAATCCAAAAATGTCAGGGAAACATTCAAATGGTAGAAAAGTTCACTGAACTCATAACTTGCTATTATATGTTCCCATTTCCCCCTTTCCATATTTGTCATACAGCTTCTAGGGGAAAAAAAACAACTAAAAGAACTACGTACAAAACTTACCTATGAAGTCGAGTTAGTTCCACAATACACATTTCAATATCATCTTACTCCTAAAAGAGTCAAGATGTAAGCTAAAACCATTTGAACAGCAAACTAAATCCATGGCCTTACACATTTTGATACTTGAACCCAATGGAAAAAAGAAAACTTGTAGACAACAAAAAAAAAAAAAAAATCATTTTAAGCGTTTGTATTATGGATTCTACCCCTCTGCAAAATTTATGACAGTTCTAGATATAAAAATCAAAACTTTGAGACAAGTTCTTTTAAAACTCTAATTAAATCAGAAGTTAGTTTAAAATTCAATGAACCAAATCAATTTCTAATAGTGCAGTAGTCAAATTCAGAAGCTAAAAAGGGGAAGAAAGAGAGTGTAGGAGTTACCAGCTAAAATCCCATGAGGGCAGGTTTGAAGCCATAGCTGCAGCCATCTCTTCTAATAAAACTGAAGCTATCAATGCAAAATTAACAAAAATAAAAAAAGATTTTGATTTGAACAAGCCATTAATATCTTCTACACTGATTCAAACTAGAGAGACAACAACCCCAAGAAAAACGCACCAACAACAGAGATTGACTTGAAGAACAGAGATATACAAGGAATTAAAATCAGAAAATAACTAAATTTAGGTTATGAAATCAAGCCATTAGCAAAATCAAAATCTTCCTTATTCATAAATTAATAAATTATAGAGTGTTAAATAGTAGAGAGAGCGAGAAAGAGAATGTATTACCTGTAATGAAAATAAAAGGTCCAAACTTGTTCGTCGCGGAAGTGTCTGGAGACAGGGATTCGAAGAGGATAAACGGAAGTGGGCGGGTTGCGCTTTCGATTCGATTGGATTTTGCCCTATATTCTATTATCACCTTTTATACGTCGTTTTTACAGTTTAAACTTCCTCTCACATGGGAATAGGAAGCGGGTTTGGGTATACCCGCCCCATTTCTAGTGATTCTTGGAAATTGAGCGTGGCTCAAACCGGTACCCATAATTTGTTATACTTTATGAGTTTTGAGCATGTTTGATTTCCATCTTCAGTGACGATAATGGCTTTGTCTTCTTCAGTAGCTCTTCTTCCTTTCAATCGTATGGTCTTTGTATTTCTCATCCTAATCCTTATATTTGCCGAAAATAATCTTTGATTAGCAGTCTCCATGTTTGTCAGGGATTTCAAGTGGAGCAAAGCGACTGGTTAAATTATGTCCCATCTCTCATACTCACTGGTGGGGCTCCATTAATTCGCCAAGGAGAGCATTTCGATTGGTCGCTTCGGCCGCAATCTCGAGAAATGAAGGCGCTTCTGAGATATCTCAAGGAGAGACACCTCCTCGGATTTATACATGGCCTCATAATAAGGTTTAATTTTCTTCTTTCTTTCATTGTTGTCCTCACCTAATAAAAGAGTGATCCTTTCACTAGCCATTTCCTACAACTTCAGTGATAAGTATCAAATGCAACTGAACTTGAGCATGATTTGAATTTTAGCTACTGAATAAGCTTCAGCTTGGTTTCGGTTCATTAATCAAAAGAAGTTTGGTTTTAGTTTCATCAGTTTGAAACTAAGCTAAGCTCAAATTCAAGCTTTGAACAATGCGTATTCTGTTAGAATAGCTTGATTGATATGAATTCCAAACATGCTTCTTTTCAAATTAGCACTTGAATATATTTGAATGTATTTTGATGTTTATTGCATTTTTTTTTGCAGTTATGTAAGAAAATTAGACCCCATTGTACAATAAGACTCGTATCATCTGTTTGGGAGAAATGCTTTTTCTTTAGATGTAGGATCACACTTATCTGTTAAAGAATTTTATATTTAGGAATAACCTTACTCTTCTTATACCATGAGTTGTAAGTCTTTCTGCATGTTCAATTGGATCACTCCATTCCTGTTCCATTAATTGAGAATGAGATTCATCAATAAAACATTGGTTTTCAATGGCTTTTGAAATCACACCTTTATAAGCAGCTCATAAATTTGCCAAGCAATTAGATGGACTAGATTAGATTACAATATTTCTAATGTTATGGGATTGATCTACGAATTGCCTCTTACAAGAATGTGCAACTTAAAAGTATAACTTATGCTATTTCATGCCATTTTGGGTGTAGCACTAATTCTATAACACATTCATGTGGTGGTGTTTTGGTTACAGAGGCCACGGGTGTGTATCTTAGGTGGTGGATTTGGAGGATTATATACTGCTTTAAGGTTAGAGTCACTTCTGTGGGCTGATGACAAGAAACCTCAGGTAAGGATTAATTGAACACTAAGAATTTAATATTATGCACGTGAAGCAGTATTTTTGTTAATTCATGTAATGGTTTATCTTTCTGTCGTTGCTTTCACAGGTGTTTTTGTAAAAGATTTTTATTTTTCCTTTCCATATATCACTAGTGTGTTACACATGCGTTGTTAGCTCTTAGCTGTTGTTATAGAATGTTAAAATCAGATGATAATAACAATTGGGTCTTATTATTTATCAAATGAAATATATTCTAGATTTTTGGTCTTGATTGGAATTCATTGTTTGTACTACGTACCAAATAGCTTAACAAAATAAGCTAGAAATCCACAATTGTCATTTGGAGTAAAATATGTTTGAAAACTCACAAAATATCAAATGGATTTTTTTTTTCTTCCTTGATCTTCACTTTTTAGACATGTTCAATATTCACATAATCTGGCTTTGGGGCCAGGTGGTTCTTGTTGACCGATCTGAACACTTTGTTTTCAAACCGATGCTATATGAGCTTCTGTCTGGAGGTATGTCATTGTTTGGGCAGTGAAATTCCTGTTTCTTTGCTAATGGTGATGTAACTTTAATGATTTTATCAAATGGAGCCGTTAATTAATTCTAGTAATCCACTGCAGAAGTAGATGCATGGGAAATTGCTCCTCGATTCTCAGATTTGCTCGCAAACACTGATGTGGTGTTTCTACAGGACAAAGTAAAATCTTTAAGCCCCTCTGATCATTTGGGCATGAATGGTTCATCAAGATCTACTTGCGGTGGAACTGTTCTGCTTGCAAGTGGCCTCCTTATTGAATATGACTGGTATCAAACTCAGTTTCCCTGTTTTGATGTTTTCTCCATAAGCATATATTTTTTGGTGAAAATATGCATTGGATGGCCCTAAATATGTTGTGGATCACTTATTTTGTATTAAATAATTATACAAACACCTCATTGATGCTATGGAATGCCTTAGGCGTACTTTGTGCCTTAGAAACAAGGCTGACGAAATGTCAATCAGCTCTCTAAGAGTTTTCTTCTTTGTGCAATAATGTATTTGATTCACTTGATTAGTATTAGAATCCTAGTAATTTAGGAACTTTTTTAGTACTCCGAGTAAATTAGGAATGATTTGTTGATATTTTTGTTGTGGTGGGAAGCTAGGTTGGTTCTTGCTTTAGGAGCTGAAGCGAAACTTGATATTGTTCCTGGTGCGGCAGAGTTTGCGTTACCGTTCTCCACTTTGGAGGATGCACGTGTAAGAGTTTGTCTGATAGGCTCTACTATATCTGTAAATTCAATATTTTCCCACATTTTCATGTCAATATTTTTATGCAGAAAGTTGACAATAAACTAAGGGCATTAGAGAGGAAGAACTTTGGTAAGAACACTTTGATTCATGTGGCCGTTGTTGGTTGTGGTTACTCTGGTGTTGAGTTAGCTGCAACGTTGTCTGAGAGACTGAAAGATAGAGGCATGGTTCAAGCAATTAACGTAGATACCATTATATGCCCAACTGCCCCACCTGGCAATAGAGAAGCTGCACTTAAGGTTAGCTACATTGATTATGCATCAGATGGTGTTTTAATTCTGCTGAATTTGAATGGAACCTTCAAACTTATTCGTTTTCCTCTGAGATCGTATTTGCAATAAATTCTGATTTCTATTTTTAACTCTTCCTTTTATCATGATGTTGTTGGTATGTGCCTCCAGAAGCATGTAATATATTGAGTTTCAAAATGTTTGGCCAATATCTATTGTTCTAGACTGCTATTTACCAGTCATGTCCTCCATTAATATTGCAATCAAGTTTATCTACATTGATCATGTCTTCTTGTCATTGTGCAATCTAATATTTTTTATTATTTTTTACTTATTATTTTATTAAAATAGTGGACTATTTATCTCTTGCATTGCATATCTAATCATACTCATAGCCTTGTGAAACAAACTAAGTTGGTACTAGCCACTAGCACTCTAAAGTCTATTTGTTTTCTTTGGAAATTGTATAGGTTCTTTCATCCAGGAAAGTTGAACTCTTATTGGGTTATTTTGTTCGCTCTATACGGGAGGTAAATGACATGGGAACTTCAGGAAAACCAACAGAGAATAGTGCATTCAAGGATTTAGCAACACAGCACAGGGCTGAGAAATATTATTTGGAACTTCAACCTGCCAAAAAGGGGTTGGAAAGTCAAATTCTTGAAGCAGATATCGTATTATGGACAGTTGGAACTAAACCATTAGTTTCTCAATTAGAAACCTGCAATGAGCCAGGTGAGCTGCCCCTAAATGCCCAAGGACAAGCAGTGACAGATGATACTCTACGTGTTAAGGGTCATCCACGAATATTTGCATTAGGTGATTCTTCTGCTCTTAGGGATTCAAGTGGAAGACTTTTGCCAGCAACTGCTCAGGTCTCCTATTTCTTCAATGTGATACTGTTTTGTTTTTGTTGATCTAGAGAGAGAGAGAGAATTTATACATTAATTAACAACGTCTTCTAATTTCATGTTGACTGGAATCTGTATTTCTCTCAGGTTGCTTTTCAGCAAGCAGATTTTACTGGTTGGAACATTTGGGCGGCAATTAATGACCGTCCCTTGTTACCATTTAGGTTAGAAATGTGCATACAATGTTTAAAATTTACTTGTTAAAAATTGTTGTCTGCATAAATGTTGCAATACAGGCATGTGTTGAATTGAGTAGAAGAGATATCAAAGAGTTTTCTAGGAAATAGAAATGCAATTTGCAGTAGAATCAGTGTTGTCTTATGCTGTTGAACTTTATAATTATTTGATTGCTCTAGAAGATTATCCTTTACATGGATTACATGAACATGTACATTTTGTTGCCAGGTTTCAGAATCTAGGTGAAATGATGACTCTGGGAACAAATGATGCTGCTATTACGCCAGGCTTTATTGAGGGGCTAACCTTAGATGGTCCCATTGGTCATGCGGGTAACTGACTATTTCCGTAGTTCCATTTCTATATAATCCTCTTTTTGGTCTTTGAGTTCATGTTCCCCTGGTTTCCATTGTTGCAGCGAGGAAAATGGTGTACTTGATTAGATTACCAACAGATGAGCACCGGCTTAAAGTGGGTATCAGCTGGCTTACGAAGTCCGCTATAGATTCAGTTGCATCAATACAGACCACCCTTGCTAAGGTTCTTTCTGGTTCGTAGGTGCCCTTTTTGTACATGACTCTGCTCACTAACTATACATGTGTGAAAAATGCCACAAGTAACTTGCTCCAAAGCCAATTCATCCTTTAGTATGATTCTGTCTAGTTTGTCTTTATTTCAGACATCTCTTCCAATAACTTGAGGATTTTATGATCATTGGATTTATGATAGCTGAATATTCATAGAAGATTGAATGTTAATCATGTGTTGACTCTAAAACTAATCAGTGATACGCACTTTTTTTCTTTTAAATATTGTTGCTGTGAGTATACTAGAGAACGGCTGACTGTACATGCTTTGTACAAGTCTTTTTCTAAGAAAGACTTCTGCCAAACAAGGAATATATGGTTGGCTGCCATCTTTTGATCTTAAAAGCTGCCCATATGGTACGATTGATAATGTTATTTTTCTTTTTTAAGCATTATGCCTGATTTACAAGGTAGTTGAGGTTGGTTTGGAATCCAAAAAGGACAGTATAACTATATTCACCTGTGAATGTGGAATTTATAGTTCATCAATTTGGGAAATAAAGATATTATTATAAATTTATGAAGGGATATTTGTATAATTTCAATTAAAATATATATATTTAGTGCACATGCACGAGTATAAACGTCATCAAGTCCAACTAACCAGTTTACGTGAACATCTTGATGCTACCCTCCAATAATATATTACGTTATCATCAAGGCAGGTATGGGTTTTTCCATTTGAGTAGCAATAAGTTGCAGGTGAGCTATTTTCAGCAAATCTCACCAACCCAAAGCCTAAGGGTAAAACACTTGGCAACTCAAGCTTCAGGCATATTCATTTATGGCAGATCACTCTTTTTAGTTACTGCTAAATAGTATGGCACCAAAGGATGAGAAGAAGAAAGTTGATCTTGAGATTGTTACTGCCATCTACAAAGTTAACTTGCACTGTCTGCAATGTGCACACGACATCAGAAAGCCTCTAATTCGTACCCAAGGTCTGTCCTCTTCCTGCTTAATTTACTTCCCGGGTAATTATTTATTATTTCTGCTTCTTCCTGAACAGGGGTACACAGCGTGGAGTGTGATATTGAAAAGTCTGAAATCAAGGTTAAAGGAGTGATTGATGTAACAAAAATTCATAAGCGTATAGAAAAATTTAGCAGAAAAAAGGTAGAGTTGGTCGAGAGCTCAAAGGAGAAAGTGGTAAAGGAAACAATAGTGACTATGCGAACCATATCAATAAAGGTTTTCATGCACTGCGACCAATGCGAGAAAGATCTGAGGGAGAAGTTGTTGAGACATAAGGGTAAGTAGAAGAAGAACTATATTTCTTCACTCATGAAAGAGCTTAATTTCATTATTGACACTTGCAGATATATATGAGATCAAAACAGACATTAAAGCACATAGTCTGACAGTAGAAGGGACTATCGAGTCTGATAAACTACTGACTTACTTACGAAAGAAGGTGCATAAAAATGCAGAGATCATAAGCATAATACATCACGAGAAGAAGGAAGAAAAGGGTGAAAAAGAAGTTGAAGTTAAAATCACAGAGTCAACTGAAATAATCGAATTCAATACAGAGAAGGTGGTGGAGTCCATAACTATAGATGGCAGTGCGCCTTATTTCGTCCATTACGTGTATTCGCCTCAGCTTTTCTGTGATGAAAACCCAAATGCTTGCGTTATAATGTAGATGATGATTGCTGTAAATTGCGAAATCTACAAATTAATAAAATAACCTTCGCTAATATTTTGCTACCCTAAACGTCCAATTTCCCGACAACAACCCATGGTAGTAGGGTGGCAACGCTCTCCCTAAAGAATTTTAATTTTTATGTACTTAAGTTAGAACAATCTTTCACCACCAAAGGGTTCAGTCCCGTGGTAAAGATGTTGGCTCTTTACCTGGGAGACCAGGGTTCGAGTGGTACTTCCCCCTCCCTTTTAGAATAGGATATCTTTGTAATTCAGTAAAAAAAAAAAAAGTTAGAACAATCTTTTACAAGTTGTGTTCAGTGATTAATTAAGGCATTGTTTGTTTCAAATGACTCATTTTTTGAGAAGTTAAATTCCAAGAAAGTAAATTTGCGTGGAAGTTATTTTCTAGTAACTCCGGAATAAATATAGTTTGATTTGTTTTATGAACTTTGGATAATTTGATTATTTAATAAAATATAATATTAAAATATCTTAAATATCTCTCCAATAAATATTTTGAAATATTAAAATAAACACTTCCTTGAGTTGGAGAATGAGATGTAGTTTTCATGTAAGAGGAAAGTTGAATTCCCTAATTACTAAAAACTTCTCAAAATAAACACTCAATTTCTGTTTCTAGAGAACTTAGCAACTTTCTGAAAAGTTAACTTTCCTTTCTTACTTAACCTTAGCCAAATGATACCTAAGGCTAATGTTAAAATGTGCATTACCATAAAGGAAAAATGATTCTTGGTTTACATGAATCTCATTGTCTTTGTGTTTATGCCTTTAAGGGGCTTCGTTAAGGAGACTCGCTTTCACCCTAAATATTTGTTCTTTGCATGGAGCGTTTAGCTTAGAAATAAAAAAATGTCGTGGAATTAGGTCAGTAGAAATCGATTCAGTTATACAGACATAAGACCTTCCTCTTGCATCTTTTCATTATAGATGACTTGTTTCTTTTTGCGAAAGCCTCTTCAACTCAGATGCAAGTGATTACGGATGTGTGTGGGTTATTCTCTACTAGTTTTGGGCAGAAAGTTAATGTCAACAAGACTTATTTCTAAGAATATGCCAAATAGTGCTACTAGTAATATAGGATCTATCTGCAAGTTTAAAGTCTCTCGCTCTTTGGGTAACTATCTTAGGGTCCCTTTACTACATGATGTTAGGAAAGTTTCGGCTTACCACTATAATCGGCTTATCCGGTTGGAAGACATGTCTGTCATTAGCTGGTAGAATTACTTTAATAACATCTTACTCTTTTCAAACTACAGCTATTCCTGCTTCTATTTATCTGCAAATTGAGAAGATTTGTCGAAGTTTAATTGGGGATTCTTAACCGGGTGAAAGCGGTATTGCTCTAGAAAATTGGAAGACATTGTGCAAGCAACATAAGGATGATGGTCTTAGTTTCGATCACTTGCAATGGATTATTTTATCGAATACCTCGAAGCTTTGTCCTAGCTAAATATAATTTATATAATGTCTATGCTCCTGATTCTTTCTATTATGATAGTGGGTTCTAGTTATGGAAGAATTTAGTGAGAATTTGATTGTTTTGGATGACATTTGTTGGAGCATTGGTAACGACAAATATGTGCAGTTTTGGAGTTTCCCTTGGTTGCCTGAGCTTGGCCCACTGCACTTTCATGCCATAAGTGATATTAATATGGATAATCTTCAATAACTGAGTGTGCATTACTTAAATGATAATGGAAGCTGGAAGTGGAATCTTTTTTCTCATTTGTTGTTAGATGCAGTCTTGTAGAGGATAGTCACGGTTCAAATTTATGAAGGCATTGAGGATGAACCTTTCTGAAGACTCACTACTTCTAGTTATTTTTTTATATTAAATTCGCTTATAGCTTGCTTTTTTAATTGATTGTGAATCAAAGGCATCAATTATGGAAAGCAATATGGAGATAGCAGGGATCGTAAAGGGTAAGGAGTTTTTTGTGGCTTGCTTCTCATGGTCGTTTGTAGACAAATGTCGAGCGCTTGCGAAGGCATTTGGGTTTTGATCCTTCTTGCTTAATTTGAGGAATGGGTGATGAGACTATTCTTCATGCTTTGTGTGATTGTGTATATGCGAAAATTGTATGGGATTCTATGACCCCTGGTCAATTTTTGGGATTTTTTTAGTCATGCTTATGTTGAGGAGTAGATTAAGTTTAGTTTTAGTGATTTAAGCATGTAGTCATTATTAAAATGGATGGAAACATGAAGATGAATGGAGTGGAGACATACCCTTCAATCTAGGGTTTATGTTCATAATGTTAATGGTGATGTTTATGTAGAAAATCAAGGGAAAAAGCTAGAAGTAAGCTAAAAAGAAGTAAATTTAATATTTAGTAATTTAACTTTGGAATATGTTTTCTTCTTTTGAATTTTAACATGGTTGTTGATGAGTTGTTTGATAATTATAATTCGTGTTAGATATTAAAAAAATATTTTTGAATGAGTATATAAGTGCCAAGCATGTTAGAGTTGAAAAATAAAATGAATTTCCAAAAATGACAAATTTTGGCATAAAAAGTAAGCATGAACTTGATCTCATGACTTTAATTCAGTTTTTTCCTATGATAACGATCTTATTTAATAGAGTAGTAGAATACATTTTTTTGTAGCTCTATGTGTTAGCTGTCCATAAGAATTTGAACCACCTCATTTGGATTTATAAATTGAAAGTTATGGCTAAAATAGTAAAAAGTACGCAGTCTATATTTTGGACGTAGAGCGCGAGACACAAAGGTAGTGCACGAGACACTCTAAAAAAATGGTCTAGAATGTTTTGAAAGTTAAGATAGCGTGCGCTACACCATGGTAGCGAGTGAGACATTATAGGTTGCATGCACTACCTGTAGAAAAATAGCTTTTAAAGGTAAAATACTCCTTTAAACATGCATTAAACAGGAGTTGAACATCCGTTGACTATCCATTAAAAATGAATTGAATATAAGTGTGACACAATTTGCACAATGTTTATGGAGTGTAATTGAACTTAAATGATTTATGCTCTACTTGGTTGATAGGGATATGATGCATCATATTAATTATCCGTTATGCAGTATTACTATGATATGATATGATATCCGTTGTCTGTTGTAACTTCGGCTATATATATATATATAGCCCTGGCTTGTTATATGTATAGATGTGTATAGCTTCGGTTATAGTTTGAGTCTCGGTTGCTATGATATATGATTAATTATCAGTTGACTTCGGAGCAGAAATAATGATATGATATTAGTTATCCGTTGCCTTATATCCGTAGTTCTACTACATACCTTGCAGAGCAAAAGTAAATAAAATGCCACATAGGTAAACATGCATATACACTTAATAATCGAATATAAATAACTCATTTGTTCCATTTCATTTTAGTATATTATTTTCAAATGTATTTGTTTGAAACTATTTTGTTGTTTATTTTCATTCCAATAATTAAAGTACCCACAGAACATTAGTTGCTCAGTTAATTATTTCCTCAACTCGTAGGTTAACAGCAGTAGATAATCAAGCTTGTATTAGTCCAGGTTTGCAGCGTAGCACTCTGCAGGGTATATTAATTATATATTAATAGTAGTATAAAGAATACAATATGACAGAATACTCCTAAGTATTGTAATATGTTAGTTGTACTGTATTTGTATAGGATCTTAAAATATGTTACTTAAATATATGCGTGATTGGATATAGAAGTGTAATTTTCATTTGTAGATCGTTGTTGAAGTTATAAGGGAAAAAATTATTGGGAGTGTGTGATTGAGTTGGTTTTTTCCAAAAATTTAAAAACATGTTTTGGCGATACTTGGTATCTTTAAGTTACAAAGGAAACTTTGACAAAATTTCTGTGAAATTTTGTTAATCTATTGCACTCTCAATTTAAATTTTTGTCAAAAATTGAAAGGGATGTACAGATAGAAGGACCAAATGCGATAATTTTTGCCATGCTAGACAAGTAGCTGGATCCCGTTGCTAATGTGGATTTTCCAAATCAGAAAAATAAAACAAAATACCGACCACCCCCTGTTATCTTCCCTACTTTCCTAATTGCACCCTTTGCCATATGGTTTGCGTATATTTGATGCATTTCCACTTGATTTAAGCTTACATTTGTTTTATGATATGAGTGAAGCTTCTTCCACAAGAGTTATTCTGGTATAAGCTGTTTGATTAATTTAATACTATCACAACCCATTTCAAATCTTAAAAGGCTTTTTTAAAAGGAAAATAGAGTGCCTATCTTTCTAGACTATTTGAACATAATTAATTAAATAATTCTCTACTATTGATTTTCTCTAAAAAAATAATTTTGCTGTTAGTTTTACTTGTGAAAGTTATTTTTTGCCCAATTAGTTGAAATACAATTTGTAATATTTGTATCTACTACTGGGAAAAGAATTACTGGTATATTGGTGGGTTGGTGGCTGTGGCTGTGGCTGATTTTCTTAAATTTGTGGGAATAAAACACACAATCTACAGTATTTATTTAGGTTGTCTTTAAATTTCCGATATGGTGATGATTTATTAATTAATTTTGTGAAATACTAAATAGAAAGAATAACATTTGAGGTGGCGGAGTGTTTGGAATCTGGTGCTTCATTTTCTTTCTGTGAAAGGCACTACACAACTTCACAAAAACAAGACTGGCTCAGATTTGAGATTTATGTCTATGCAGAGATAACGCAGCTGCGTCTGCTTCACGAGTAATTTTTTGGTTAATACGAATATCGATTAATTATCCAATTATTCGATTTGGATCGAAATAATCAAAGTTGATGGAATCGACGACGAATTCGACGACGGGAGAGGAATCGGCCAAGAAGGTAGCGGAAGAGGTGGAAAGAGTGGTGGAGCAAGCCAAAGAGCTTCAGGATTCTGCCGCCTCTCTAATTTCCAGGTCTTCCAACGAGGAGCTATCTCTCCGGCAGCGTGCTCTTTCCCTCGACTCTTCCATCCGTCGTTGCCATTCCCTTCTCAACCCCCTTATCTCCCACAAGCTCATCGATCCCAAGCTAGCTGAGAAGGTGATTTTCTACTTGTTTCTTCTCAGTTGCTGCTTTGCATGAATGAATTACATATTGTTGTTTTAATTTTTTATTCTTTATTTGTTTAGCTGGAAGAAGATTTGCAAAGAGTCAGATGTATGATGCTTGATGGAGACGCTGCAGCTTTTCTTCCTACCAATTCTCAGGGTCTGGGTTTTCTTTTTGTCTTCTAATTGTCCTCTCTGTGATTGTATTGTATTGGGTATCCGGTAATAAGCATATTTACTTTCAATGCAGGCCGTTTTCTCAAAATGTTTCTGGGGCCAATTAATGTCCGTGCCTCCCGCAAAGATGTTCAATTGAAGCTTAAAGAGGAATATAACAGTTACAGGGTATGCTCTACTTCCTCCTAATTTCCAACCCAACCTCAGTATCTTATATTACCAGCCATATCTTTTTTGGAACAGGATAGAACTGCCCTGCTTTTTCTTCTTTTTCCATCAATTCTACTGATTTTGAGATCTTGGGTCTGGAACGGATGTTTGCCGGCATTTCCTGTTCAACTTTATCAGGTATTCTCATCTTATTTATTTTTGGGGTTTATGCTGGTTAGTATCTGTCTTCTTTTTCCAATATTTTTTTTTAATGTACTTCGTCAGGCATGGTTATTGTTCCTCTACACTGGGTTGGCGTTGCGAGAAAATATTTTAAGAGCCAATGGAAGTGATATTCGTCCATGGTATCACCCCACAACCTTTTACTGCTGCTAAATGTTATATGACTTTTGCTAGAATTATGGTAAAATACGATCAGATGAAATGGGAAGAATTCTTTTGTGTATTCTGCCATTGCTGAAAATGTTGTTATGGACTACTTGTTTTTTAAAAATCTTAATGAACCTCCTTTAACAATAATATCAAGTTTGCTCTGCTGGTATTACTGAAATTACAAAGACTAGCAAGTAATGTGGAAGACCTCTCCACCTCAAGGACATGAATACTGCTTCCCAGATATTATAACTAGTTACTCCCACTAAGAACATTTATCTTCATTTTTTTTTGAATGAAGTTGTGATGAGCTATTATGTTTATTATCTTGTTCGCCTCCTGTTTTTATAACTGATGTAATGACCGATACTTTTTAATTCATAATGAGAAACTCTTAGTAACTGCTTCACGGGCCAAGATTCTCACATCTCACTTATGTTAGTTTTGTGTCATTTGGCTGACTCTTTAACTTGATCCTGCATAGCATTTACTTGCAACTCTACTGCACTCCTATAGCTGTTAGGTGGTCAACTCCTTTTCGGTTGCTGCATGTCAGATTCTCATTGGAAAATAATCGTAGGGTTTGAGACATGAGTACCATTAGCTGTCAGTTTGAGATGTCTGCAGCTGTTATATGAATTGATGATTTTGTTGGAATGACTTATAAGATATTTACTACTTCTCTTTAGCTTTGGAGTCCAATTAAATAGAAACGGTTGAAATGTAGGTTTATGGCAAAGCACAAGAAATATAGAATAAGGTTTAGGAGAGGAAGAGGTGATTGTGTATGTGTGTGTGCATACACACTAAGTTGTAAAACCAAAATTTTATTCTTTCAATTCATTCCAACACTACATGCACCAGAAAGTTCAAAGCAATTGCTTGCTTATTTTCTTTGTTTGAAGACTGGTGTTTGGGTGATAACAGATCAAAATATCACTATTCCATCATTCACTGAAGTGCTTGTGTTTTTGGATTATGTGTCTTGCTTTTATTTGATTATTGATGTTGAAATTTGTTATAAGGTCAAAAGATATAGTGGTATTTGTATGAGTAGATATATGTTGCATATTGTATCTAATAAGAGGATGGGTAGACTATCAGTTGAAAATAACGTCCTGCTGTTTACCTTCTTGTGTCTGAAAACTTGAAGCAGGGGACGGAATGACATGTTTGGTGCCTGCCTTTTTGAGGATTTTATCTTGAATTCTATGTAATTAGAGTGATGATTTTGTCTGCATCTATGATTTCAGTGATATGATATCCTGTTAGACATAAAAGTTGGATATAATCATATGCAAAATTATAATCAGGTCTTCATTTTGTGTCAAATCTCTACATGATTAGACCAGGCGTTCCCCTAGTTTTGACTTTTATCATGTAGAATCTGATATTATTAGCGAACCTGGAGGACCTGTACTGTGTTTATCTTGTATTCCCAAGGGTTCAAAAGATGATGCATTTTTTACCTTTTCCAAACTAATGGAAAATAATAGTTATAAGTTGTTGACCTTCTAGGATGGTCTAGTTGGTGATACTCTCACTGCTGCAAGTGGAATTTCGAGTTTTTGCATTAAAAAAAAACTCCAAAAAGTCATTTTCTATATTTTAATCTCAAAGGGATCATTTTTAAATTTTAGTCTCATAAATATGTATAAAATGCAGAAAAAAATTGTTGAAAAGAATCCATGTTGTCCCATTTAATGAGTTCCTGCATAACGAAAATTGGTTTTGCTTGCATTTCCATCAAGAATATCTGACAATAAGAGGTTCAATAGTGAAACGCAACTTAGTATGATGACCAGGTCAATTGTGATTTCTGAAGGCGTCTGTTTTTAGTTTCTTGACCTCATCAAGCTTAAATATGATATTTCGATCAGAAAGCAGATGCATTTAACATTTTTTAGTTAATTTATTAGTGTGGCATTCTTGACTTAGAGTAGTAATATTTCTAGCAAATATCTAATGTGATTTTGCAGGTGGATATACCATCATTATTGTGCGATGGTTATGGCTCTTGTTAGTCTCACGTGGGAGATAAAAGGACAACCAAATTGTGCTCAGAAGCAGGTTACTCTTTCTTCCTCTCTCTAATTGTGTCTGTTATGTAATTGATTTATGACCAATTGAAAAATTCGCAGAGAGGGGTGCAACTTTTCTTGCAATGGGCAATGATGCAAGGTGTTGCCATGCTTCTACAGAACAGATATCAACGACAAAGACTTTATACTCGTATTGCATTGGGAAAGGTAGATTTTTGGAATTATTTTGATATACTAAAAAACCTATTTAAACACTGGATGTCCCATGTAGCTGTTAATTTCTTCCTTTGTTTTTTCATTATATGCTAGGTTGCTAACTTATTTGGGTGTGCAATATGTTGTATATCAAAGCCTAAATCTTATTTTGCTAAGTGGAGTTAGTGTTCTACAGGCCAAAAGAATGGATGTAGTCTGGGGGGAAACAGCTGGTGTGGATGGCCAATTGTGGCTTTTGTGCCCTATTCTCTTCATTTTGCAGGTAAATACCTTTTTTTTTTTTTGATATGGCAATACTTGAGTAGTATTATAAAAATTTAAGCTTATTTCGGTTTATTAAATAAGAGATTTCAATATTGTATTCCTAAATCATGCGTTTGGAACTTGGGAGTTGAGACTTGGTAGTGGTTGGAGAGCCTCAATAACTGGCAGATGCACTTGTTTGCGATTTCTTTTGTTTTGCGGAAAATATTTCCTGTAAAATTTTCATTTTTTTTTTTTGTTATTTTTACTTCTGTCCACGTTTTACAGTCCTAATTCAAATCGAATTAGCTGTGTGGGCAGTGTTTTAATTCAAAACGAATTAAAACCTTATCTCTTATCCATTCAGTTGTTGTGATCTGATTAAAGACGGAATATTAATCTGAATTAAACACAGCTAGGTCTCCATCTTATCCCTCCACAGACTGCCTATAAAAACAGGTTGCGGAAGGTTGGCAACCAGTGTAAAAATTTGCCAAACTTGGATCCTCTTGGAGGATCCATACAGCCGACCCTAACTTGTTTAGGACTAGAGCTGTCTAAAGAAGAAGAAGAAGATGGGGAAAGTTGACCAATACAAACTACAAAATAATTTCTTATTTCCAGGGCTTAGTCCCCCAACACCCCCCCCTCCCCTCTCTCTCTCTCTCTCTCTCTCTCTCTCTCTCCTTTTTTTACATGTAAAACCATTTTTGTGGTTTCTATGAACTTGCATAAAGGAAATGAAGCCCACAAGAGAACACATGCCCATTTTGTTCTTTCACCAATGTGGATTGTTACCATCACAATGCATATATTGTTGGCTACTGTACAGTTTCTGGTCTTCTTTTGTCAGCAGTAAGTGATTTTCTGCTTCTGATTTTGACTAAAAATGAAATTGAACATTTGTTTTCTGTTACCAGGGGTTTGAGGCCTATGTTGGATTACAGTTGCTTAGGACTGCATTTGTTAGGGTTGTCACTGAGTGGCAGGTAAGTTATCCACTGCTGTTTTTTCGGTCAATGTAAAAATTCCTGTTCAGTTTATTGAGTTATTCTTCTACAGGTAATATTTTGTGGGATTCTTTTGGTTTTTATGGCAATTGGAAACTTCTTAAATACGGTACAGACACTTATGGCAAAGTCGCGGTTTAAGGCAAAAATAAAAAGAAGTAAGAGCAAGCAGGAATTGGACAGAGGAAATTTATAATTTTTATTAATTACTCTTTTCTGTAGTTACGTTATCTCAATTTTGGATTTTGCTCAAATGGTATAAAACGTGTTTGGTAAGTTGAGGCAATGACAGATTTCCTGGAGTGATTTTTTCTCGTACCACTCTCAAACATCTTAGTTTTTATGTAATATATAATTTTGTCCCTGAAAAATCAATTGCAGCAATGGCTCTTTTCCGATGTTCACCTTCTTCAAAATCCAACTACTGAATTTAAAGATTAACTAGAAACACCAACTATTAATTTGCTTCCATCTCCTGGTGCCTCAGCCACTGCCTTCTCTCCATATTCTGGCCTTACAACGATGTAGAACCGTCAAAGATTTGGCACAAAAAATGGCAGGGAATATATGGAAGGTATGAAATTTGTAATGGATTAAATCTCTTGCTTAAATTTGCAGCGTTGTTTAGCGCAAAGGGACAAGCTAACAAGATGAAACAGGCAGTTTTTTTTAAATGAAACGATGTGTATTAGTAACATGTCAAAACAGAGGACTTGTATTTATGTCTTAAAACTGTATTTTTCGGAGAAAGAAGATTCAACTTAGATGACTAAGTAGCAAAGATAGTAAATGTGAATTCACTAACTAAAGGCCATATAATTCACAATCGTATGTACAGTGAAGCCAAAATTTTGTGCTGCCCAACCAATTACATCTATGGTACAAAAAATATTATGGTTTCTATTTTCTTTTATTTAATAGTTTAGACATTAGAGTTTGGATCTCTTAGCTTCCATCTGCTAGTGATGAAGTACTTGATTGGCTCTTTACGCTCTCTGAATGTCCAATTAAAGGATCACTGAACACTTCCTGCACAAAGTTCATCCACATTCTACGTTAGTGTTTGATAATTTAACAACAGACAATAAAGAATGAAATTTTTATCATCGAAGTAACCTGTCCTGACGAAATAAAGCTGTGATGTGGGGAGGAGCCTGCACTGGCGCTCAAGAACATTTTGTTTGTTTTCTCGAAGGCGAAGTTTCTCAATTTCTGTAGCTCTACTAATGCCACCTTGCCAAGATCTGGTCTGTCTTTCCGTCTCAGTTCTGCACATTGAAGTGCTAGCTTTGCAAAGGTTAATGTCTCTTCAATGGGCCAATCAGGCACTGCAGGGTCTAGAACCTCTTTGAATTTGTCGGCCTCGATGGCTTGTTCCACAATGTGGGTCAAACCCATTGGTGGTTTTGCTGTTATTATTTGCAGGAGCATGATGCCCAAGGAGTAAACGTCTGATTTTACGCCTAGCATTCCAGTTTGCTGATACTCTGGATCGATGTAGCAGAATGTTCCAGCCGTTGATGTCATGTGATATTGGGTTACATTCTCTGCTACTGCAGGGACCAGCCTTGCCAATCCAACATCACTTATCTTTGAGCCGTAGTTGTGGTCTAGCAAAATATTGGCTGGTTTCAAATCACGGTGCACTAACGGTTCTGGCTTGGTCTGATGAAGGAACAATAGACCTGTAGCAATTTCAGATGCAATTTTGAACCTTAATTGCCAAGGAATAACAGGTGAGTTCCCTCTCTGGAACAGACGATCCTCCAAGCTCCCATTAGCCATATATTCGTAAACTAGGATCCCATACTCCGGACAGGCTCCTAGTAGGAGTACCATGTTGGGATGCCGTATTAGGCTAAGTACTTCTATCTGCATTACAAGTATTACAACTTGTTCAAACCCATGTTTTATATTTTCCGTTTCCTGCAATTCAACTGTAAATTATCACTAACCTCTCGCTGAAATTGCGATCTTCCTTGGGCTGCATCTGGGCGCAAAACCTTGACTGCAACTGGTGTATGGTCAATATAACACTTGTACACTGGACCATAACCACCTTCTCCAATCTTCCTTGATTCGGAAAAGTATTCAGTAGCCTGTTCAATTTCCTCAATATTGTATCTCCTGTATCTGCAATCTTGTTTTGCTAGAGCTTCCATTACTTTCTTCATTTCCTCTGCTTCCTTTAAGGCTTTCAGCTCTACATTTAGTCTCTTTTGTGATTCCAGTTCGGCTACCTTCTTAGCTGCTTCCGCTGCTTCCATTGCTGCCATGCACCTGATTTTCTCTTTCTCTGCTGCTGAGATTGCAGCTTCCTCAGCAATTTTAGCCTGTTCCACTCTTCTTTCTTCTTCCGCTCTCATACGGTGCAGTTCAGTTGCCTACAGTGATCATTGCATTAAAACTATAATTATGACCTTTTAACTTTAAAATGGTCATAATAGGCATGGTTTCTCACTCACCTTTTGTTGTGCTGTGAGAGCTTCTCTGCATGCCGTACTATACATATCCATTGTTTGCTTGAGCTCTAGTTTGAGCCTCCTCATCTCAGCTTCCATATCATCCTATTTATTCAATGTTCATGTAAGCAAAGACATAGATAATGATTATTGATGCTCAGTAATGAGGAGCTTACCATGGTCTGTGATGAACCAGAAAATGATGTTCTTCCACTTTCATGAGAAAATGTTGAGAATTCATGCATTGAAGACAGGTCACTGAACTTTGGTGCTGAACGTATTGATCCAATGCTTGCGTCAGAACTAGTTGAAAGGCGTGATGGTAGGCATGAATCGATGAAATCCAAGGCAACAGAAGATGCTCGATCAGTGCTTGGCCTGCTGGAACTGATAAATGATATTTCAGCTTCTGAATCCATGAATTCTGCAAATGATTTGACATTGAAAGCTCGTCCACCGCCTCTTTCAAATGGTGATCTGCTCTCCATATTCCTATTTGCGGTAAGCCCTTTAATAGCATTTCAGGGTCCCAGTTAATTTTTAACATAAGAAGCTGAATTCTTGGGACTTACCTCAAAGAGTCATCCACTGAGATACGAGACTTGACCGGCGTCCTGCTTTCTGTTAAAAAAAAAACGTATTGAATGAAGTTTTGGCTGGGTTAATGCTAATAAGGACATGATAATTGAGAGAAACTCACCTCTCAAACTCCCACTATGCATGGATTGTATTTCAGAAATGGCATCACTAGGCTTGCTTAGAGCTTGTATTTGATCTTGTAACGGCGATGTAAAGGGGGCTGGGCGAGAAGCATGGCGTACAGAAGAAACCTTCCCTTTGGAGATGACAAATACATTGCAGAAATCTGGTGCCCCTTTTGATACAGTGCTTGGTATGTCTGCCTTGAATTTCCTGTTAGACAAAATAGTTTCATCTCCATTGATATTTTTCCCTTTTGCTTGAAAACCTTATAAATAAAGCGCAGCAGATACCTGATGAAGCCATGCCGTGAAGCACCGAGTACCAAATTTTCAATGGCAGCACAGGAGGCATATTCCGTTAGTGCTTTTACTACATCGCGGTCCTCGAGTACAATATCAAGGCATTGTACCTGAAACAAAATCACTGTGTTAAAACGTTATACTGTCGGAGGACAGAAAGATATAGAGCTCCAAAACCTACGTCCTTTCGGGTGCAGTAGCAGCGAAACGAAAGGAAAAGATCCTTGGTGGACTCGTCGTGTTGCTTAGAAATGTTACTGAAATCACAAGCAGCAGGTCCATGTCCTGCGCGCACATTAACAGGAAAAAGAAAACTGAAAATTTTACATTTTTTTTTCAGGTAGGCCTTCTTTGAGGGACAATATTATACATTCACATGGAATAAAAGAAAATGATGGTTTTACCGCTGCCTTGTGATGGCCTGAGAGCAACATGGATTAAAATGACAGTTTGGCCTCTGGAGAGCAAGTTATCAAGTGCCCATTTCAAAGCATTTTGGCTACCTTTGTCCTTGTCTATCGCCACAGCCACCATCCCATTTCCTGTCTTCTTGGAGCCATTTGTCTTTGGAAGCCACATTTCTAAATTACTAATTAATTAATTAACGTCTAAAACGTATTTCTGTTGCGGTAGAGAGGCCAAATACCTCTCTCACTTGTATTTGTTGTTACCTGAGAGACAACAACGACAAAAGTTTCTAATGATCTATTTGTTCTGGTAAAACTGATTTCCTTTTTCCATATTTAGGGGTTCAAATGGAATGCCTTAGAATTACTCCGCAATACACTCTGTCCATCTACAATAATTTCCTAAACTTAGTAACCATTGGAGGGAATTAATGTTCTTTTCCCTTTCGCTTTCAAGAAATAAAGATTAAATTTATGTTTATTAATAATTACAAATCTATTTAATTGTATAATTAGTTTTCTCAAATACCTCAAAACAATTTATAAATTATGTATCCAAAGCAAAACTTTTTAATTTGATTATTTTTTGTAAACTCATTACTAGTTTCTAAAACATCATATAAGCTATTAGATGTTTTTAATTCTATACAATTTACGAATTAGAATATTCATTTTTTTTTAAAACTAATAAGTAGAATATTCATTGCAAATTAGTTTAAATGTGATTTGTAATTTTATTTAAACCAAAACAATCTGACAAAAACTCATACAAATGATGACGGAGGTCATTTATGTAGAAAAAAAGTACATGGAGGACACAACATAATAATAATATATTGAATGTCAATAATTATATCACTTAAAAATTGTGCTGTCTGTGCTCAAATTTTATAAATTTATTCCAAAAATTATTTAAAAATATCAAAAACATAACTGCATACTTTTGAGAAGCCAAATCAAACATAGAACTTAAAAAACAATTAAAAATTATTCATGTACTTTTACAAAAAACAACACATTAAAAAAAGTAGAAAATTAAAAATAAAAATTAATTTCTTCAATGAAATCATATGTACACTATATATATATAGTAATTTAACGGAAATATATTAGAAATATAAGTTGGATATTATTATAATTTTTAATAGGAAATTTACAAAAATCTCCCTATGTTTTATATAAACTACATTTTCCTCCTTATATTTTTTTTAAAGACAAAAACATCTCTCTGTTTTAATTTCGTTGACATTTTCCTCGTTCTGTCTATTTTTTCTGTTAAAATAACGGTTAAAGAACTAAAATGTAACTTTACGGATCCTTTTGAAAAGCTAAAAAAAAATAAAGCATTGATTTTGAATTTTGCCTTTTTCTTCAACCTTCTTCTCCAATTTTCACATGCTGCTGCTGCCAATGTCTTTTAATGCATGAAATAAAGACAAACAGGCAAGCCAATTTCAACCCTACCTTGCATTTTTTTTAATATAAAAAATAAGAATATAAAACTAACATTTTGTATCCTCAGGACCACTGCCAACAATCTTCAACAGCGATAGGGCTTTATGGCACCTTAACTCTTGACAACCTCAATCGAAGGGACCACAAGAAGATTCTATATGTCTCAATCAAGGTAAACAGCCAAAACAAAGGAGAGGGGAAGTCGAGGGAAAAGGGAAAAGAATTGGGAATTTGGGGATTCTGTTGCTGCTGCTTGTGTAATTCGAGTTTTAGGTTTTCTAATACTCCCTCCGTTTCATTTATATGTCTAAATTTTTCTTTTTGGGCGTTTCATTTATTTGTCCAAATTTTCAAAAATGGTAAGTTTAAGGTGTAGTGGAAAGTGGCAAAAGTCTAAATTGCCCTTAATAGTGATAGATTGTTGAATTAAATAATGGGTGGTTTTTGAGGTATTGAATTAAATAATGGAAACTTTTTGGGTTAGTGGGGATGCTTTTTGAGTTAGTGGGAAACATAGAGTAACAGTGATGTGACAGTTGTCTAACTGTGTCTAAAGGAATTGAATTTTCACAAAATAGATTGATTTTTAAAAACTGTGAGCAAGTTAGATAAACTGTGGCCAAGTTTATTTGGCGTAAAGTGAATGTCGGCCACAAGTATTAGAAGTTGGCCACAACTGTTTTAAACAAGTGGCCACAAGTCGTTAAACTTGTCCACAACTTTAGTAAAGAGTTGTCAATAACTGCCCACAAGTGATAATAATTGTGGCCACAAGTGTTGCTATGTGTGGCCACAAGTTTTAACAGTTGCCCACAAGTATTAGAAGTTGGCCACAACTGTTTTAAACAAGTGGTCACAAGTCATTAAATTTGTCCACAACTTTAGTAAAGAGTTGTCAATAACTGCCCACAAGTGATAATAGTTGTGGCCACAAATGTTATTATATGTGGCCACAAGTTTTAACAGTTGCCCACAAGTATTAGAAGTTGGCCACAACTGTTTTAAACAAGTGGCCACAAGTCGTTAAACTTGTCCACAACTTTAGTAAAGAGTTGTCAATAACTACCCACAAGTGATAATAGTTGTGCCACAAGTGTTACTATGTATTGCCACAAGTTTTAACAATTGCCCACAAGTATTAGAAGTTGGCCACAACTGTTTTAAACAAGTGGCCATAAGTCGTTAAACTTGTCCACAACTTTAGTAAAGAGTTGTCAATAACT
>CATIWJ010034865.1:0-58131 GCA_949640765.1 Croton laevigatus | reverse complement strand
CCACTGAGCGTAATAGCTCAGCAAGTTTGGTTAATCCTGAACTTGTAGGTCTCCGAAAGATGTGAAAGAAACAGAAACTGATAAATAGCAAATGGGCCCGAAGAACTTAGACTGGCATATACTGTGAAGGTGAAGTCAGCATATGCAAAGTTAGGGTAGATAAAAGAAGAAAAAAAAATACCCTTATTATTGTAATTTAAGTAGACAAGATATGAATTATGTAATGTGACACTTCTTAGTTCGGCTGCAAATGGTCGAGGTAAGGGGTGTTACATATTCTATCTTCTTGATTCGTAATAATATGTTTTGCATATTTGTCATGATTTCTCCTTTAGGTGGTCTAGTTAGATATCGCATGTGGGCATTTTATGTCTAAGTTCGAGATCAAGTTCGACCTCCCTTATTGACCCTGTATGTTTCTAATTGAATTTCGTTTTTTTTTAATTCTACCTCTTTTCCTTTCCATCTATACCTTCTCATTTCATGGGTTTATGACAATAATTCAAAAACTTAATTTTATTATACATCTTTTTTCTTCGCTTAACTATTTGTGATAATTTATTTACCTTTATTCTATCTCCTTGGTTATGTATAATATGTCTTGCATGTTTACCATACTTTCTCCTCTGCGTGGTCCAGTTAGACATCGCACGTGGGCATTTTATGTCTAAGTTCGACATCAAGTTCGATCTCCCTTATTGACCTTGTATGTTCCTAATTGAATTTTCTTTTTTTTTATTCTACCTCTTTTCCTTTCCGTCTATACCTTCTCATTTCATGGGTTTATGACAATAATTCAAAAACTTAATTCTATTATACATCTTTTTTCTTCGCTTAACCTATTTGTGATCATTTATTTACCTTTATTCTATCTCCTTGGTTCTTAATAATATGTTTTGCATGTTTGCCATGCTTTCTCCTCTGCGTGGTCCAGTTAGACATCGCACGTGGCCATTTACATATCTAAGTTCGACATCAAGTTCGACCTCCCTTATTAACCTTTGACCTTGTATGTTTTAATTTCTTTTTTTTTAATTCTACCTCTTTTCATTTCCATCTATACCTTCTCATTTTCATGAATTTATGACACTAATTCAAAAACTTAATTCTACTATGCATCCTTTTTTTTCCGCTTAAGCTATTTGTGATAATTTATTCACCTTTATTCTATCACCTTGGTTCAAAATAATATGTCTTGTTGTTTGCCATGCTTTCTTCTCTGGGTGGTCTAGTTAGACATCGCACGTAAGCATTTTATGTATAAGTTCGACCTCCCTTATTGTCCTTGTATGTTCCTAATTGAATTCCTTTTTTTTTATTCTACTTCTTTTCCTTTAAAAAAAAGTATTTTAAAAAAATTGATTGAATAAAATATTATTTTATAAGAGAATGAAAACATAAATAAATGAAATCATTAAGATATTGTATATGGAGAATCAGAATATCATATAATAAAATTTAATTTAATTTCTTACACGGTAATTTAAAAAGCTATTTTTAATGAGTAATAATAAAATTAGACAATAATTTAATAATTTATAAAATATATTTTTTATTCTTTTTGTGTTTCATATAATTTTGTAATGTTTAATTCTTTGTATAAAAATAAATTGATAGATTGTTATTGATTAGCACAATTAAATTAATATAGAGAGTGATTATCTAGTAGGAATATTACAAATTTTACTTTAGCGGCCCTTTATTAAGCCTTCGCTAAGTCTATTTCCTCTTCTTTACAAGAAACTCGTTATATAACATGTTGATTGGTGATCGTGAAAATTTATTTTACCTTTATTCTATCTCCTTGTGTAACATCCTGATTTTTAAATGTTGATTTAAAGGACTAATTTGGAGATAAAATTTTTATTAAGGGTATTTTGGTCATTTTGACCTTCGAAAAATTTCAGAATCGGAATTAAGTTTTAAAAATATCAAATTTGGACTCTAGGCTTCAAGGCGATTAATTTGAGTATATTAGGGTTTCGATACAGAAGTAATTTTCGACTTTTACCGACACCGATAAAATGCGGTGACACTGTAAATCAAAATTTAACTCAGTAAAATTTTACGTAAATTGAATAAATATTTGATGGCAATTTGATCAAATAAATAGAATAGTTAAGGGTAGTTTGGTCTTTTATAGGAAATGATATTTTAATAAATAATAAATAATAATAATATAAAAAAAATGAAAAAGAGGTGAAAAGAAAGGGAAACAGACACGAGAAAGAGAAAAAGAAACAAAGAAGGAGAAATGGACAATAATAATAGAGATTCTATGGCCGACAGAATTTCATAATTGAAATTGAATAATGCATAAGAAAACAAAATGTTATAATCTGAAAATTTATTTTGAAGAGAAAGGTTATTAATATATAGACTACATAAGAATAAAAGGGGAGATTAAAAAGATTTGTCGAGTTTGGTCGTCGGAAACCGGAGAAAACTGGACTAAAAGTTCTACGTGAATAGTAAAAAATACAGATGATGCTGGGTTGAAGACGACGGTTCGATTCAAGTTACTGGTTCAGTCGGACGAGTCAAATACATAGGTCAGGACTGGTTAGGCGTCAAAACGCGACAACCGCTGCGTTTTGGTGAAATTTTCATCATAAATCCACGCGCCTCAGGCAAATCTCACTTAGGTCCTTCCGTCTTTTTTCCATCTGGCGCTTAAACTTTTGATCAAATCATAGCCAAGCCCCTTCGTGCCAAGTTTCTTTTCATTTCAGCCCCTCGCCTTTGGTAATTAACCCTAAACTTTATTTAGCTTTTCAATTTTATTTAATTAAATTGATTTTATTTTTGTAATTTAATATTTTTGGGACCTAAGTAAATTATGAGGATATCAAATTAAGCCTAAAATATTATAAAATTTATTAAGTAGGTTTAATTTTGACATAAAAAAAATTAAAGGTCAAATACTTAGAATTAATTTATTAAATAAACTTGTTACTTAAATTAAAATTTATGATTGGTTAACAAAATTATATTTTGCATTAAATAAATTAAGTGTCAAATTAAAATTTATATTTTGACAAAGAAATAATTAATTGAACTTTAAATTAAGAAAAATTAATTAAGGATCTAATTATTTAATAATTAGACAATTAAATTTTAAAGAGACCCAAATAAAATTTACTATATGACTCAAATAGACTATTTGATGGACAATTTATGGATAAATACCTTATGACCTTAATTAATGGACAATGATAGGACAAAGGACAATCCGATAAATTAAGGGATAGGAACCGTAACGATGGAGATCGAGGTTTGATACTTTAACTTTGAAAAGCTTTATTTTATTTTCTGCATGTTATTTATGATTTTACATTAAATAATTGTTTGAATTATTTTGGTAAAATGATTGTTGTGATTTAATTGTGGTTTCATTTATGAAGTCAAATATGTTGAAATTGAATATTTAATTGAGACTTTTATTTTATAGACCAAACCACCCAAATGGTTTCGATAAAAATAATATTTTGGAAACTAATATATTTTAAGTATTTCACTAAATGAAAGAATTGATTATTATTTAAAATTAAGAATATAATTTTTGAGAAATTTAAAATTACATATAAATATAGAATTGGGTAATTACGATTTATTCCTAAAGTATTTAAGGGATCACGCTATTTTTTAAAATATTCAATAAAAGTGATATTTTTATTAAATCAATGACTTAAGTATAATTATTTTTATACCAGAAACGAATGTTTGCAGAAATCAAGTATTTAACAGAATCTAAATTTATTTGTGGGAAAAACAAGTATCTCAAATAATTTAGAAAGTAATTTTTGGAGAGATTTACTAATAAAAAAAATTAATAAATATAATAATAATGATAATAATAATAAACATTTGATTTGAGAAAATGTTATTTTAAATATTTAAATTTGAGAAAATACTATTAAGAAATAAAGTAAAGTTTTAAAATAGTTTTGACACAAATTTTAATAAAGATTTATATAAAAGAGTTTTCAATAAATATTATGAAATTGATATTGGTTTAAAATAATTATATGAAAAGGTATATGATTTAAAGGAAAAGAATATTTGATAAATGATGATTATGAAATAAATACTTAAGATGAATAAGTTGGTAAAAAGTACTGGTTTTAAATTAGTATTTATAATGAATATGTTGTTAGAAATGAATATTTGTGATTATAGATGAAAATATTAATGGATATTATTGGTGGAAAATTAAATGGTCAAAATGAATATTTGTGATGATTATGATATGAATGTTATGTGGAAATTATTGATGAATATATTTAATGATTATGTATATGACGAATTTATTGATGAAAAATGTTGAAATTGAAATTAATATATATATTGAATAAGTTGATGGAAATTATTGATTATGATATGAATTGCGAAAATGATATTCAAAATTGTTAAGTTGAACTAGAGTGATAAGGATATGATGCATCATATACTGAGCAGTACTGTGAATTTTTGTACAGATTGAGTAGTGATACAGATTGAATCATGACACAGAATAGACTTTGATACAAAATTTAGTTATAGCGGCTACAACCGTGAAACTGATTATATTGAATTTGGAATACGACCGTTTAAAGAGACAGAATTCGGAATTGGTGTGAGTAATACTTGTATTCACCTAATTGCCTAGTAGAGCTATCCAGACTGCAATTTAGAATAAAATTATTTTATTTAGCTTACTTAAGATTTTATTTAAAGAAATTGATTTGGTTTGTTAATATTTCATAAAAGATGAATTATTTGACATATTTATTATTTTATATAAACTGAATTATTTATCTAAATATTTTAATATTCTTAAATGAAGTGCATTTATATTTTGAATATTGCATGTATTTTCAAATATTATCACTTTTCAATAGTTAAAATATCCACTGAGCGTAATCACTCAACAAGTTTGGTTAATTCTGAACTTGTAGGTCTCCGAAATATGTGAAAAAAAATAGGAGTTGTCAAATAGCATCAGGGGTGTTACACCTTAGTTCTTAATAATATATCTTGCGTGTTTGCCATGATTTCTCCTCTAGGTGGTCTAGTTAGACATCGCACGTGGGTTTATGTATAAGTTCAACATTAAATTCGACCTCCCTTATTGACCCTGTATATTCCTAATTGAATTTCTTTTTTTTGTAATTCTACCTCTTTTCCTTTCCATCTATACCTTCTCATTCATGGCTTTATGACAATAATTCAAGAACTTAATTCTATTTTATACATCTTTTTTCTTTGCTTAACCTATTTGTGAACATTTATTACTTTTATTCTATCTCATTGGTTCTTAATAATATGTTTTGCATGTTTTCCATGCTTTCTCCTCTGCGTGGTCCAGTTAGACATCACACGTAGCCATTTTTTCTGTTAAAATAACAGAAGAAGGATCAAAATATAATTTTTATAGGCCCTTTTGCTAAACTGTAGAATTAAAGGACTGAATCAAAATTTGGTCTTCTTTTTCTCCCACCTTCATATGCCTTAACCGCCGCCGCCATGAACAGCCGCCGTTCGGAAGCTACGGCCGTTACACACACTTTTCATTTTGGCAAAAGATTGGGAGAAAGAATACCACCATCGAAAAGCTTATGTCATAGGGATTCCAAATCTACCATCCGACCACCGGAGTTACCGAAATCTTCATCGGAAGCTCCTTTTCTCTTCGTCCGGCCGTTACACACATTTTTCAATCCAGTAACAGATCGAAAAAAAAAAAGAATACCACCACCAGAAAGATCATCTTGTAGGAATTTCAGATTAGCCCTCAAATCCACCATCTGGCCACTGGAGCGGTCGGAATCTTCATCGGAAGCTCCTTCTCTCTCCGTTCGACCGTTACACACGTTTTTCAATCTGGCAACAAATCGAGAAAAAGAATACCACCATCGGAAAGCTTATGTTGTAGAGATTATTGATTAGCCCTCAAATCCACCATCCGACCACCTGAGCGGCCGGAATCTTTATCGAAAGCTCCTTTTCTCTCCGTTGGGCCGTTACACACGTTCTTCAAATCCGGCAATAGATCGGAAAGAAGAATACCACCATCGGAAAGCTCATGTTGTAGGGGTTTCAAATCAGCCATCAAATCCACCATCTGGCCACCGGAGCGGCCGAAATCTTTATCGGAAGCTGCTTTTCCCTCCGTTCGGCCGTTACACACGTTTTTCAATCCCGCAACAGATCGAAAAAAAGAATATCACCATCGGAAAGATCATGTTATAGGAATTCCATATCAGCCCTCAAATCCACCATCCGACCACCGGAGCGGCCAGAATATTCATCGGAAGCTCATTCTCTCTCCGTTCGGCAGTTACACGCGTTTTTCAATCCGGTAAAAGATCGGAAAAAGAATACCACCATCGAAAAGCTCATGTTGTAGGGATTCCAGATCAGCCCTCAAATCCACCATTCGGCCACCGAAATGGCTGAAATCTTCATCGGAAGCTCCTTCTCTCTCCGTTCAGCCGCTACACATATTTTTCAATCCGGCAAAAGATCGAGAAAAAGAATACCACCATAAAAATGCTCATGTTGTAGGGATTCCAGATCAGCCCTTAAATCCACCATATAGCCACCGGAGCAGCCGGAATCTTCATCAAAAGCTCATTCTCTCTCCGTTCGACTGTTAAATACGTTTTTCAATTCGGCAACAGATCGAGAAAAAGAATGCCAACATCTGAAAGCTCATGTTGTAGGGATTCCAGATCATCCCTTAAATTCATCGTCCGACCACCAGAGAGGCCGAAATCTTCATTGAAAGCTCCTTCTCTCTTCGTTCGGGCGTTACATGTTTACCCAGTTTTGTGATAGTTTTTCTTTATTATTATGTTTGTCTATTAGTCATTATTTATTTTTTAAAAGTTGTTTTGAGTCCATTTATTGGTGATTTTGGTGTTTTAGTAATTCTAAAGGCGATTGGTGTGAGAATAAGGAAATTGGAGCATAAAATACATTATTTGGTGAAAAATGAAGCTAAGTAGATCTACATAAGTAACCACACTATCAAGGCCACGGCCATGTGAATTTCATCAGATATTGGGCCATAATTAAAACACGTGAAGGCCATTTTCAACAGAAGAAATTTCCAACTACACACGTCTAACTGAAATCCAACGTGGTGGTTTTTATCATCCATAGTTGACGGGAAATACGACTTTTACAAAGGCATTATCATCATTCATGTTGGTCATGGAGAATGAGGAAAAGGTCTATCTTGTCTACACATTTACTATATATACTCCATCCACAATTGAGCAAAAGGGGGGAGGATGATCCGAGAGGACATCCGGAATCCATACACATCCATATCCGTAATTCATCCATAGTATAGAAAACACATCATCCATTCATCAGTCAATTGCGGAAGAAGCTTACAGATTAGAAGAGTCTGTAGAGAATGTTGATTCAGCAGAATTCCCATTGGGTTCACTCCATCTCAGTTGAGACAAAAGATTGTTCAACCGGAAGGAGATTGTAACTTCAGGTTTGCATTTACACTGTTTCTCTCTAATTTTCATTGAACCAATATGTTTTCATCGTGCTTTTGTGTAAATATGAACTAATTTTACTCTAGTCTAGGGATTGTATATATTCTACCATGGTTGTGTGAATTTCAATGTTCTCTTTGATTTTATGTCTTTATCTTAATTTAATGCAATTATTTTCTCAAATCATTGCTTGATCACCAATTATTTGACTTAGGTATTAGGTGAAGGACTGAGATGTGAAATCTAATACCATACCAATTTAATTAAGAAATTAGGTGAATTAGGAATATAGGCCTACATTTAAAGAATTAAACATCCTGCATAGAGATTAGTTGAGCGAGAATTATGGATGCGGTCGCTAGTAACTTCAATTAACTAATTAATTCGTATGATATTTGTTCTTCAATTAAAATCAAATGGGAATTTAGAGTTCACTTAGATTGGCAAAAGAAATACAACCCTAGACATTTTTCATAATTTGACAACCAAAATCTGCATTTTTAGTTTTAAGTCAAGTGTTCACACATCTTCTATTACAAATTTTGTCAATATTTTCAGTCACCAAGTCATTGATACTCAAGTTCATTGTTTTCTTTTAGTTTAATCATAAAATATCTTATATAGTACCAATTTCATTCTCCAGAGAGACGACCTTAGGGTGTTCACTATAATTACTACAATAGGCTCGTGCACTTGCGAGTTAGCTTAAAGTAGTACTAATTTGGGCGCAACATTACACATGTTTTTCAATCCGGCAACAGATCGGGAAAAAGAATGCCACCATCGGAAAGCTCATGTTGTAGGGATTCTAGATCAGCCCTCAAATCCACCATCCGACCAGTGGAACGGCCGAAATCTTCATCGGAAGCTCCTTCTCTCTCCGTTCGGCAGTTATACATATTTTTAATCCAGCAACAGATCGAGACAAAGAATACCACCATCGGAAAGCTCATGTTGTAGGGATTCTAGATCAGCCCTCAAATCCACCATCCGGCCACTGGAGCGGCCGAAATCTTCACCGAAAGCTCATTCTCTCTCCGTTCGGTCGTTACACGTTTTTCAATCCGGCAATAGATCAGGAAAAGAATACCTCCGTCAGAAATCTCATGTTTTAAGGATTCCATATCAACCCTCAAATTCACCATTCGGCCACCGGAGCGACCAGAATCTTCATCGGAAGCTCTTTCTCTCTCCATTCGGCCGTTACACACGTTTTTCAATCCTACAACAGATCGAGAAAAAGAATACCACCATCAGAAAGCTCATGTTGTAGGGATTCCAGATCAGCCCTCAAATCCACCATCCGGCCACCGAAGCGATCGGAATCTTCATCGGAAGCTCCTTCTCTCTCCGTTCGGCCGTTACACACGTTTTTCAATCCGGCAACGGATTGAAAAAAAAAGAATGCCAACATCGAAAAGTTCATGTTGTAGGGATTCCAAATTAGCCCTCAAATTTACCTTCCGACCACCGGAGCAACCGAAATCTTCATCGGAAGCTCCTTTTCTCTCCGTTCGGCCGTTACACACGTTTTTTAATCCGACAACAAATCGAAAAAAAAAAAAAGAATACCACTATCAGAAAACTCATGTTGTAAGGATTCCGGATCAGCCCTTAAATTCACCATCCGACCACCAGAGCAGTCGAAATCTTCATCAGAAGCTCATTCTCTCTCCGTTTGGCAGTTATACACGTTTTTCAATCCAACAACAGATCGGAAAAAATAATACCACCATCGGAAAGCTCATGTTATAGAGATTCCAAATCAGTCCTTAAATCCACCATCCGACTACCGTAGCAATCGGAATCTTCATCGAAAGCTTCCATTCAGTCCTTTAAGGAGGTGGCAGGCGCAAGCTAAAGGAGGAAGAAGAATACCAAATTTTCATTCAGTCCTTTAATTCTTCAGTTTAGCAAAAAGGTCTATCAAAATTATATTTTGGTCATTCTTCTGTTGTTTTAACAGAAAAATAGACAAAAGAAGGAAAATGTCAACGGAAATATAAATTAGAAATTTTTTTTGTTGGAAAAAAAAAACAAAGAGTTTTTTGTCGGTATGGTCAAAACATAGGGATATTTTTTCTATTATCCCTTAAATTATTGTCTAATTTTATTATTACTCATTAAAAATAACTTTTTAAGCTACTGTGTAAAAAATTAAATTAAATTAAATTTTATTATATGATATTCTAATTCTTCATACATAATATCTTAATGATTTCATTTATTTATGTTCTTATTCTCTTATATAATAATATTTTATTCAATTAATTTTTTAAAAATACTTTTTAAAAAAATAATAATAACAGTGAAAAATAATTGTGAATCCAAAGTGAATTTCTAGGAAAGAGTTTATTTCCTAAGAAAAATAGAACAAAGAGAAGAAATTTAAAGGATGGAGATGTGGAAAATAAAGGAAAAGAGATGCAGTAGTGAGGTTTTAAGGTCATCTCCAACTATTCATAAAAAATTTCTCTAAAATGGAGACTGAAAATAGAATATTTCTAAAAAATATCATCTCTATTTTATCTCAACTCAAACTATTTTTTAAATTTCAATCTCTAAATAATAAAATATTAATATTTTTATTTAATTATACCCACTAGCATTTAAATACAACAATAAGCATCTCAAAAAAAAAAAATATATAGTGTACAGTGATTTAGAGATCCAATTTGGGTCTCCAAATTTGGATCTTCAAAACTTTTTTACGGGGAAATAAAATTAGGCGAACCGTTGGAAACATAAATTCTCCATTTTGAAGCCGATTGGAGATGGCCTAAGAGAAGAAGAGGAGGGAGAACATTATAACTAAAGGACAGATAAGCCCAAAAAGGTAGCTTGGTGGTAAAGTACTTTTTTCCTAAGACTGAGATTTCGAGTTCGAAATTTATTATAAATATTTTCTCTAATTTCACTTAATATAGGCTAGAGATAAGAGTTAAAAAAAAAAAGGAAAATACTAAATGACAGATTAGATTAGTTCAGCAAAAAAAAAAAAAAGAGAAGGAAGAGAGAGCAATGTCAGTTTTTTCTTTGAGCATACCACCTACGTGGGTCCTACTTTAATAATTTTATACTTTCCGGAACCATTTATCATTACTCACACCTCAAATTAAACTTTATCTGCTGCTAGCACACCAAAAAAAACAAAAAGGAAGCTAACTGGTTTTCAAGAGTTGACATGTAGTATCAAATTATCTCCGGCCAGTTTCGATCATCTTCCAGTAATCCTTTTTTCCCTTGCTCGATCTGTTACAATTCATTTATTTTAAACAACGAAATTCAGAGAGCCATGGAATCCCTTCTTCAAGTCATAAAATTCTCGATAGACAACCTAATATCAAAGATCTTGGTCAGTTTTCGTGGGTATGACACAGATCTCGAACATTTACGTGATAAAATTAATAGCTTATTGTCTTTAAGAAATAATTTACTGAGAAAAATTCAAGCGGAAGATAAGCAAGGTAATAAGGTGCGGTTGCCTGAAGTTTCTGTATGGCTGGAAAGCGTAGAAGACTTGCAAATTCGAGCGGACAGACTGCTACTAGAAACAGAACGACAACGAGACACTAAATTCCTCGGAATTTGTTATGACATCTTCACCAAAATGAAAATAAAAGATTCCGTAGATGACATGCTGGAAGTTGTTGATAGATTAAAGGAGGACGGCGAAGCACAAATTAAACAAAAAATGAATGCGGTTTCGCTTGCAGTAAGCAAATCTAAGGTTTTGCCGGCAGACAATATGCTCGTTAAGAAGGTTCTTGGATTCCTCGACGATGATAAATGTGGAATAATTGGAATATATGGAATGGGAGGAATCGGCAAGACAACACTCATGAAGAAGGTTCGTGATCAGGTGTTGAATGCAATTCATGGATTTGATGTTGTAATCTGGGTACTGGTGTCTAAAGGTGCAACAGTAAGGAAGATTCAGAATTCTATTTGGAGAGAGTTGGGGCTTTCAGATGAATATGGACGGGAATCCGAAGAAGAGGAAAGAGGAGCAGCAATCTTTAAAGTTTTGAGAACGAAAAGGTTTTTAATTCTGCTGGATGATGTATGGGAGCCAATTGATTTAATCAGAATTGGGGTTCCATATCCTTGTTCCAGTGAAACTAAATCCAAGCTTATAATAACAACCCGCATCCATTCTATCTCTAGTGAAATGGGTGCTGATGCGGAGCTTCGGATGGAGGGTTTAAAAGATGAAGAAGCATGGCATTTGTTTGAACAAGTGGTCGGAGAAAACAGTCTAGATAATCCAGAAATTGGTAAGTTAGCAAAGGATGTTGTCAGTAAATGCAACGGTTTGCCGCTGGCCATTGTTACAATTGGCAGCGCTTTGAAAGGCCCGAAGAGTGCTGCAGATTGGAAGGCTGCATTAGTGAAGCCTTTTACAGGTGATACGGAAACTGATGCTGCACTCTTCGAAATGGTAAAGTTCTCTTTTGATAGTTTACCAAGTGAAGCAGAGAAGAGCTGTTTTCTGTATTGCTCTTTGTTTCCTGAAGAGTATGCCATTGATGAAGATCAACTCATAAACTACTGGATTGCAGAAGGCCTTGTGCCCAAAAGATATGATGGATACCATATCATTCAGAGTCTTATTGATGCATCTTTACTGACACGGGAAGAAAATTTTGTCCGGATGCATGATCTTATCCGCAATACAGCACTTTGGATAGGTTCTAGAGCTGAGGAACAGCACAAATTTTTCGTGCAGGCGGGTACAGGATTGCGAGAAGTGCCCGTTAATGAAAGGTCCACGACAGCAAAGAAGGTATCACTGATTGGTAATCCTATACATCAACTTCCTCCAAAACCCATTTGGCCTGAAGCCACAACATTGCTTCTTGCCAAAACTCAACTCTTCAGCATTCCTGATGACTATTTTAAGCATATGCATGATCATCTTGCGGTATTGGATTTGTCATATTGCTGGATTCAAATGCTTCCTGATTCAATTAATTGTTTATCTAACTTGAAATATCTGAATCTTTCCCACACCAACTTGACAAGTTTACCTCATGGGATTGGGAAGCTGGAAAATTTGGAATTCCTGGATATGAGTTATATTGCTGCTCTGGACAGAATTCCACGAGACATCTTATCAAGTCTTCAGAGCTTGCAAGTGCTAAACTTCAATCACTGTGGTTCCTTTGACTCAAATAAGGAATTAGACAGCGACGATTTATTGGTAGGTGGAGAAAAGTTCTTGGAGGAAATAGAGAGATTGCCTTTGCTAAAGAGATTAGCAATTAGTGTGAAAAATGAACATGCTTTGAGAAGGTTAGAGAAGTCACCCGACTTACAAGGTTGCATCAATGCTCTATCCATTGAAGGTTGCAGGAAATTAACTTTGATTCACCTTCCATCAATACAATTTATGAAGAACATCAATTCGCTGGAAATTTATAATTGTTCCAACCTGGTAGAGTTCAAGTTCGAGCGAGAGGAAAGAAGCAATGTAGGGCTAATCAAAGATACCTTGTTCTATAACCTTCGTCAGGTTCACATTGAAAGTTGCTGGAAGTTAAAGGACCTTACATGGCTTGTATTTGCTCCAAACCTTCGGTCATTGCACATTGAGGGATGCATGAGATTGGAGAAAGTGATAGGCAGCGAAGGTTATGAAGAAATGGAAATTTGGGGCACATTTTCAAAACTCAACAATCTGTCTTTGAGTGATCTTCCGGAATTGGAGAGCATCATCAGCTCAAATGGTTCAGCCTTTCCTTGCTTGGAGACTCTTACTGTTCTTCACTGTCCCATGCTTCGACGTATCCCGGTCAGTAGCAAAGGTTCCTTAAAAGTTATTAAGGGGCAGCAAGAATGGTGGAATGGGTTAGATTGGGAAGATTGCAACCACCGCGCCAATATTACTCCCTATTTCATGGAGATCAACTGATTCATAAATGGCTGCAAGAAGAACAGAGCAAATGACTATGAACAGGTTTGATATTTAATTTTTATTACTTATACTACTTACTCTTCTTTAACTTATTAAATACCAATCTTTACTTTATTTCAGGGGAATTGATGCCAAACAAATTACAAAGCCATGCCTTCCAGTGGGCTTCCAAGTTTTTCTTGTTTACTGTCACGCCATTCTGAATTAGTATTTCTCAGTTATCAATGGAATCAATGGTGATCGCACAAATAAGAGAGGAATATACTTTTTCCAATGTCTATAATGTAATGATTTAATGATAGATTTTTTTTTTTTTTTTGAATGGATTTAATGATAGAATAATAAACCAAACTTCCATGTAATAATATGGATTATCTATTTTTTCTGTAATATGTTTATGTCAAATGCTTTCTAATTTTTATGTATTTTACTGTAAATCATACTGTATTAGTTTTACATTAATTTTTGTTCAAATAAAAATTTCCATACGAAAAATTGTTGAGAATTGGGTTTAGGAGTTTGCATTATCAATAAAATGACTTAAAATGATTTGTTTCCTCTTCTTAATATGCATCCTTACCATATGCCCGTTCAATATTCTAGTTTTAAGCAATGTGAGATTAAACACACATCTTTACAATAATCAACGGTTAGTTTGTTAGCATAAATAGTAAGCTTCTTAGTCAAGTGAGTATGATTGAATTGAGCTTTTCATTTGTCTTTGATCAGTGACAAGTAGAGGAACTGAATTCTTTTTAAAACCACATTTCATTGACAATTTAGCTTAGGAGCATAATTTCTACCTTGTGTTATGTGATTCACAGTGTTTGTTTGGCCATAGTTTTAAAAAAATAGTAAGCTCCCTATTGCCACGTCCCATTACACCATTAGTAATTTGGTTTGGTGCGTGAATAATCAACTCAATGTGCGCATGATTTTTGTGGTTTATATAGTCCAATAACATTTTTTCCCCTCTGTATTATAATGATTTTGGACTTTAAACCACTCAGTATACTATTGGTTCTTTTAAACCCCTCTGCTAATTAAAATTGGTGAAGTTCAAAACTAATGAAACGCCGGAGACATCCAAAAAAAAGAGAGGTCGTTTTTAATGAATTAAATAAAAACAGACCTAAACTTCAGGGGCTATTTTAAAATTTAGGCTTAAACTTAGGGACCGTTTATCAATAACAATTAATTTCAACCGCTCGTCGGATTTCCTTTGCGTTGGTCGAAGATGGTGACCCATAAAAAATCGCTCAAATGATCGCTCCAATTCAAACCATCGCAACAAATAATTGGTTTCAATGGATGGGAAGAAAGCAAAAAAGGATTGCTCAAACGTCGCAGCTGCTGGAAACGGTGGAACGGCGACGGCTCCAGGCGACACAACAGTGACGCGAGGCAGGCCAGACATTCTATGACCCATATGCAAATTCAAGCTATTCAACAAATTAATCAAAGATAGTCTCACAATCAAGTAAATGGGATAATCTCAATTAAAACTTGAAGGATATGAACTGAACCCTATCTAAAAAAGTCAAGCAGGCTTTAACAATCAAGTCTTCAAAATGGGGCCTATGTAATAAATTTATCAACCAGATTTTTAAAATTGGAGGCCGGGGCCATGTGCATTTGGTCTGTTTGCACAGGCTGTCCAACGGCCCAAATCAATTCGCCCCTGGAGGCTGACATCGATAGGTAGAAAGGGAAGTGTGGTAGCGGTTTCGCTATCCTTCGGGCGCTGGAAAATTGAAAATGACGAGGGAAAGTGGAACTGCAGTTGCTTCATGGTGGCTGGTTATGGTGACATAGGAGGTTTGAAATTATGTTCTCCTATCAAGAATTTCAGTTTTCTTGAAGTGGGACAATTACTCTATTTACTCGACAAACCAATTATAAAAACAAGCTCCAATTGACTGCGATTGCAACTTACAGACAGATAGTGTTTATGTTTTTGTACCTTGAGAAGCTAGTGATATACAATGTCAACCTGCGTAGCAACTAATATTCTTGATTGTGTTTCTGAGTGGTGCTGAGGAAGTGCACACCCAAGTGAGTTTGAAGAAAATCCTAAATGAGGCTTAGCCTAAATTTCTAAATAGTCCATGAAATTTAAATTTGTTTTTGTTTAATTCATTAAGAGGACGTCGTTTTGGTTTTTTATAGTGTTTCTCAATACTTGCCATTAGTTTGAACTTCATTCTTTGTTTTCTTATGGACAGATGATGCAAGAGAACTACTAAACAGCCTAAAGTAAAAAATCACTATAATACATGGATAAAAAAGTCAAATTCGATTCTTCCCAACTACATTATTTTCGCTATTTATATATATATATATATATATATATATTACATAGATATTCTACTTTAGAGAAATTGGGAAATAAGATTTTGATCAGTTTCGAATCCGGAACCTTAATACTAGGAAAGAGATGTTTTACCACTAAACTATTCTCTTGTACTTTATGTTCGCCTATTAGGTGTGTATGAGAGAATTACCTTGTATTAATGTTACTCTGATTATTAATTGTCCACAGTATATTAAAAAAAATTGTTATGTACCGTTTATACGTAAGAATAATTATATAGGGGATAAGAATAATTAAGATTTAAAATTCCGTGACTCACCCTCTGCCATCAATTTTGCTTTGAAAATCTGTTTTCTTTTTGCATCATGGTAGAAACAAGAATAGATATCGGCTGCACTGCCATGGTGGATTTAATCTTCGGCATCTGGGATCGCGCTGAAAACCCTGAGGGCAGCAGGAAATTTGTTCGTGATTTGTTATCAAACCTGAGCGAATTACAGAAGAGAAAGACTAGTTGGGAGAACAAAATGGAACAAGTGGAGGAACAGATTAGAAATGCCACAAAACGAGATAAAGTTGTTTCAGGAACACTGGAGAAATGGAAGGACGAAGCAAAAACCAAAGTAGATGAAATGAAGCGAATCTTGGAGATGGAACATCCAGAATCATGTCCCGGATCATCTTGCTACTTAAATTGCTGCTATGCTTATGATCTGGGGAAACGAGTATATTTGGCTCTGCTAGATATAGGCGAACCAGGGGATTTGGACGAGGCCAAAATGTTCGTTCCAGCTTCAGTGATAGAGCTGCAGGAAGAGGAGGGCATAATTGGGTTGGATGAGGCATTAGATGATTTTTGGGGTCACTTCGGACATCATTCTGTTATCGGAATTCATGGAATGGGAGGTGTCGGCAAGTCTTCTTTGTTGAAGAAAATAAATAACGAGTTCCGCAAAGATATCCGCGATTTCAACAAGGTGATTTGGATGGATTTGTCCTCCGGTGCTACTGTTAATAAGATTCAGGATACAATTGCAGAAAGAGTGGGACTTTCTTTTACCGGAAAGGAAAGTTCAGATGCTCGGAAAGGAGCTATTTTGAGTGAGTTAAAAGATTTACGTTTTGTTCTGCTACTTGATGATCTTCGCAAACCATTAAGTCTTGAAAGTATTGGAGTTCCTATCCCGAGGCAAAATCAATACGTAGTGGTGTTTACCACTCGCCATGAAAAAGTGTTCAGCGAGATGAAAGCGCGTAGAATGGAGTTGAATTGCCTTGAAGATTCTAAAGCCTGGGAACTTTTTCAGAAGACGGTAACAAGTAAAACGCTTGATTTCTGCCAGGATCAGTGCAATGAAAAGCCAGATTGCATTCGCAGATACGCCAAAAAAATTTATGAACAGTGCGATCGTTTGCCTATTACAATCACCACTGTTGGCAGAACAATGAGTACCAAGCATAATTGCGGTCAGTGGATCCGTCACCTCACCGTATTGAACAACTATCCTCGAGAATTTGACGGCATGGAAGAGAAAGTGTTTAATTGTTTAAAACTAAGCTTCTTTGATTTAACAAAAGAAAATAAAAATTTTCTATTATATTGTTCTTTGTTCCCCAAGCACAATCCAGTTGAAGGAGAACGCATAGTTCATTATTGGATTGCTGAGGACTATTTAGAGAACCGTGTGGCATGGAATGAAAAAATCATTGAAGGGAATTATGTGATTAATTATTTGAAGAACAACTACTTGCTGATGACAGGTCAAAATTCATCAGTTGTGAACATGCACGAAAGTGTTCGCAAAACTGTAATTTGGATTTGTTCAGGTCATTGTTCTGATGACAACAGGAGGGTGAGTTACGTGTCATGTGGCCAACCTTTGGATGAATTACCGACAGACATAGATTGGCAATTTGTTGAAAGAATATCTTTGGTGGATGTTAGGGTTAAGAAGTTGTCCAAACTCACTAACAACAAGCTCTCCACACTCATTCTCAAGGACAGCTTATGGAATGATATTTCAGATGACTTCTTTGAATCAATGCCTTGCCTCAAAGTGCTAGATTTATCAGGCTCGGCTATTCTTAAGCTTCCTAAAGGGGTTGCTCAACTCAATGCTCTGCAATATCTTAACCTTTCCCGCTCAAAAATATCCGAACTAGATGAATCTTTCCAGGAACAGAATAGCTTAAAGTTCTTGGATTTGAGTCATACCTACAACCTTGAGTCAATCAAGCCAAATATAATTCAGAAGTTGAAAAAATTGTTGTTCTTGAACATGTACCAGTGCGGTTCCAGGAGACAGAAGAGTGAGGGCAATGTGTTGCACGAGGGGAATAAAGACTTGGCCGATGAATTGAAGAATTTAAAGAATTTAGAGGAACTCAGAATTACCATAAGAAATGATGATACTTTTCAGAAATTGATAAGTTCTTGTTTGTTGAAATGCACAAGCATATTCATCGCAAAATGCACAGCTACAATTCAATTGTCAACAAACCAGGTGGGTTCTTTTGGAAATCTAAGGCAAGTAGAAATTGAAGACTGTTCAGCAGTGAACTTCACTTGGATTCAATATGCTTCTGCAGTTCAATTGTTGAAGATAGCTAATTGCAAAACTTTGGAGGCAGTGATTGAAAATGGCAGCAGCAGCAGTAGCATTAATCACAGGGAAATTCTGCTGTCCCGCCTGAAACATTTAGACTTGAGTGGTCTAAATAAACTGAAGTTTATCTGTGACATTGCGCTAGACTTCCCTCTCCTGGAGGAAATAACAGTGGTAAAATGCCCGAACCTCAAAGAGCTGCCACTTGATGCCGAAAGCAATGACGGCAGTTTGAAGTTGATTAAAGGAGAACAAGAATGGTGGGATGGACTTCAATGGAATGCTGGTGCTAAGTCCAAGTTCTCTTCGTGTTTTCAGAGGATACAATAAGGTAATTATCTAACTTTCCAACCAATAGATGCTGATACTGGTTCTAATTTACAACTGCTAATTCATTAATTTCTGTTCACTTTGTAGTGTAATAAAGGCAACATTTTGTTGGCGCGGGTGTCTGTAAATGAATATGAATGTAATAAAGGCAAAGTTGGTTGACCATATTGTTGAAGACTTAAGCTGCGTGGAGCTTTAAAGATGTAGAGTTGAACTGAATTCAGAACCAAATTCATTTGTTTTGGATTTCAAGTTCATTGTGTGGTGTGTTGCTTTTTCTTCTCTTTGACCATTGATAATTTGTCACACTTGCCGTATTAATGTATTCACCGGCATTGTACATGTAGCGCTGCAAATTTTATTGCAATAATAAATCTATTAATTTTGGTTATCCAAAGCAAGCAAAATTCAGTGGAGGTTTCAAACAACTTCTCTTTTATTATTAGAAATTGTGCTTTGTTTATCTTCTCTTTGAAAAACCATTGTCTGAAACAGAATTAAAACAGAAAATGATTAGTAGTGATTTTGTAATTTAAGAAAACCATATTCAATCTTCAAATATCTTGTTTCATCTTCTGTACTTTATATCCATCACTGCCCAATCCAATCAAATATTCACAATAAATCCATATGATCCCAATTGTCCTAATTTAATTTCAAACTATTAAGAAACTTCATTTTTCGTAGGTGACAGGATGTAATAGCACATCTTCATCCTGTGAGGCATACAGGACCTCATGTTCTTGTTCAAAATCTTGGATATTTGCAGAAAAATCCAAGTGTAATGGAACAAATGGAGATGAAAGGAAGGAAAAAAGTAGAAAGAATGTATTTGAAGCGGCACATGTACAAGAAATATGTAGAGGTTCTATACAAGTGCATGAGAGTGAAATAACATCTGAAGTTTGAATTTGAAGTAAGTTGTATTGTATTGTATGGCCTCAAAATTACTTTAGTTTGTACAATTGAGCTGAAAGGAGGCAGTTTATCAAGATCTCAAATGACCAGAAACAAACTATAGGCTGCAACCATTTTTCTCTGGATTTGGAAGCTCTGATCATGTTCTCTTTATTGTAAACATGATTCTGATTCTTTCCTGCGTTAGTTTGAATGGCTCCCAGAAAATAAATGCCTTGTCTGAAAGTGCTAGACTTATCCGGCTCTTAAGCTTCTTGAAGGTATTGCTCAACTCACTACTCTGCAATTTTTCGAGGAAATGGAAGATCCTGGATTTGAGTTATACATACAACCTGCAGTCAATTCAGCTAAATGTAATTCACAAGTTGAGAAATATTGTATTTTTGAACATGTGCCAAGAAACAGACGAGCATTACAGGTTTGGCAGCTGATGAATTGAAGAAGCTGAATCAACTCAGAAGTTGCATTAACTAAGCCCAAAACTACAGCCCAAATAAAGAGCAGTACAGTTATCAGTGGGCCTCCTTTCCTTAAGCTCGTAGCCTCGTACATTTCAACCTACATACACATTTCCATCCCTCCATTTCTATCAGCTTGACTCCAACTACTTTCCATTACTTGCCACAATTTCCCAACTAATTTATATTTAAATAAACACATTTTGGCTCCTTAATAATTAGGGTTTGGCACCTTCATAATCTAAAAACTTTTTACGTAAATACATGTATTAGTATTTGGTTACAGTTTTTGAAGTAGTGGTTAACATCTTAACAAGTTAGAATGTCAACAACTATTTTTCATAGTAAAATAGCTTTTGATTTAGTTTTTAACTATTTATATACTGTTTTATAACCGTTCAATCCCTTAACATTTAACGTTTTATAAATAAATAGCTATTACAAATGAATCAAATACTACTGAAATAATTACTTCCATAATCCCTAAATTTCAGCCGGTTGAAACCAATAAATTATTGCAAGTGGCGAGATATTGAAGGGAGTAAAACAATTAACAAGATAGCAAAAAATTCTATACATTTTGGGCTTCATCCCTTTCTCTAGTAATGAATTTGTACATACATAGACAAAAAGATAAGTTAGCTATGTCCAAATTCCAATCTTATTATAATTTTTTTTAATTTTTAAGCACGATTTTAGTAGATATCACATAAAAAATTATATTTTAATAAAATAGCATATATCAAATAACACAATTTGTTTATTTAGTAAAATAGCACGTATGTTTAGTATTTAAAAAAAAAACACATTTTTACTATCTAGAAGATATAAGGAAATAAATATTTTTTGTATTTTCTCATATTTCATAAATACAAAAAATATGTGCTATTTTTCTGAATATTAAATATATGTACTATTTATTTAAAACTAAACTTTATATTGTACTATTTACTACAATAATCCAATTTTTAAATAATCTTTTCATTTACTAATGTCCATAATATATTTAGTTAATTTAGTATCAACTCTTACTTTATTTAAAAAAAATTTAACATAAATACCTTACTAAATTTCAATACATTCTAAAAAAGTCATATTTTTTGAAAATAATTATCAAAATAACTCACTTTTTAATTATAAAAATATAAATAACTCTAATAAACATATTATAAACAAACTATAAACAATTTTGTATAAATAAAACAGAAATTAAGCTTTTAAGTTAAAAGTTAAAATATGACCTTTTTTAATATATATATATATGACCTTTTTTAATATATATATATATATATATATATATATATATATATATAGACTAAAAGTTATTTTGAAACTAAAAACTAAGTCATTTTTATATTATTAAGCAAGATATATCAAAGACTCAAACTAATCCAGATTCGCTAGTTTATGAGCATCTCAAATGGCGAGACATGACTAAAGAATTTAACATTTTTCCAACTCCTACTATATAAAAAAATTAATGATATATATATAGGATAAATTGCAGCTTTTCTTCTTTGAAAAAATGTAGTGCAATTAATTTAAATATAAATGAGATTTTTTCTAAATTATTTTTATTTTTAGAACCATATCCGTGGTTACTCCAAAAATTATTAAAAAAATAATGCAATTGAAGTTTTAAATATTACGCATTTCACCAATTTTAAAAATTAATTTTCATCCACTAAATTTGAACTTCTAAATTTTTCCCCTTAATTATAAAAAGTTTTAGATTTCTCAAAGAAAAAAAAAAGGTTTTAGTAATAAGAGTAATTAAATAATATTGGCTAGTGTTCTAATACACGCGGAAAATAGATATTGGCTCAGGATTTCCCGTGCTGTTGCAGTACGAGCTGTAGCCTTGTTCTAGAACATTGTTTAGTTTACAGAAACATGTGATTTTCATTTAAATTCTATTAGCAAATCTTGATTTTTAATCATATTTAAGCAATGTTTATATTAAAATAATTCTCAATCACTTAAATTTGAATGGATATTTCTTTTTCAAATAAAAAAAATGGATATTTAAACTTAAGAATAAGTTGTTGAATTACTTAAATTTGAAATAAACATGCTTTATCACGTGAAAATAAAATAATTAAAAAAAAAATCATGGAATTTTGGCAATTAAAAATTAAAACCTTTTGGATCTGATGTAGAGATCCGATCCGAAATTATGGAACCAATCTACAAGTTACGGAATAGAATGATATACTGTAAAAGTCAAGAAGTTGGATTTGCCCTTTTCAATTGCTTTTGCTTGACTTGATAATTTCAATTTAGCCTTCAATTACATTGTTTCTTTTTCTTTGAGTAGAAATGGAAGAAATAAAGTCACTATCTTTATCTACTGGGAGAATAAAAGAAGCTTATCCGCACAGTTATTCAGATAATGAAACTTATACTAATTTCTATTCCAACTTGGCTGGCTACTGAATTTTCACAAATTTGTGATAGGTTTCATTAATTAATTTTCGCCAAAACCTAAAATTGCCAACATTTACCTTTAAAAAATTGCAAACTATTATATCCGTATTTGTTAATTATTTAAATTTTTTTTTAAATGTATTTTTTAATTATTTATATTTTTATTTATAGTAAATTTTATAATTATTTATTATTATTTCTTTATCAGTATTAGTAAAAAAGTAATTTTTTTAAAAAAGTTATTTTTTTAAAAAAGTTAGTAATTATTTATTATCATTGATGCTTTAGTATTGATAAAAAACTGATTTTATTAGTATTGATGAAAAAACAAATATAAAAAAATAAAAAAGTAATTTTATTAATACTGAAAAAATTATGAACGTTTATGGAAATGATGAAAAATTTCTCATAAACCTCTTCTTTTAGATTTATAAAAAAAATTTAATGGACAGAATAAGTATTTTTAATCGCACATAAAGGAGTTGTCTTTTCCATATACTACACAACAGAGATTTCCACATTAATTTTGCAATATGTGCCCAAAACTCCTGGCTCTTTTCTTTAATAAGCATAATATTTATTTTAGAATAATTATACAGAAAAATCGACACTCCCAACTCAGCATATAATTTCATGTTAAAATCGGATTGTTTGATATTCGAAAATATTCAGATTCAAAACCATAATCAAAACAAAATCCAAATCGGATATAATCAAATCACAAAAACTAGGGCGGTGGTGGCATCACGACATGTCTCCACATCTAGCTAATTGGAAATTAAGTGATCGGCAATCCGAAAAGGAGAAGAGGAAAATTGAGGGGGAAAAAAAATTGTTTAATATGAGAATAAAATATGGGGTTGAAAAGAGTGTTCCCACCCGACATGGTAAACACATGTATGGAATAATTAACAGAGAAGAGAAAAGTTCCGTTACCAATTTTTCCAGTTTAAAAGAGATATTGCAATCATTATTAAAGACAAAAATGGTAGGGTTCAATTATTAACTACAATCTGACAATTCATATTGCGTGTCGTTACTTTGGTAGTCTCTTATAAAAGTCTAGAAACTAATAAAGGTAAAGTAATTTAAAATAAATGAATGAAAGTTGAATTTTCGAAGAAAAAATTAAAAAAGGGAATTCAAATTCTGAATTTAAAATTCTACAAAATGCAGCTCTCAATACTAGTAGTCGGCTGATAATGGAGGACTCTTTTGCTTCAGTATAATAACACTTTCTTTAAGGTTAAATTGGAAAATTTTGGTTTTATTATGAAGAGACATGTAGGGTTGGTTGTTTAATGTTTATTCTTAAAATCAGAACTTGAATTCAACCGGCAATTCCCAATCCATAATTGGGAACCTTTTAACATTACTTCGATGATTGTTCTGCTGTTTTTACTTGTAAAACAAATCAATGAAATTGTTATTGAACCATTGTCATTAGGATTGAGTATTTGACTAATTCCCAAAATTTGATGAAATTGTTTGCCCAAAGAATTTTTTACTTTTGTTGAAAAGGCTAAATTAGATGTTTTAGTCAACTTGGTTAATCTACTGAATTAGCAACAATACAAATATGTTAAGCAGAAAAACATGAGCAAAAACATTATTAAATATTAAATTTTTGTTCTTCAAACTACCTCTGTAAAAAGAAATCTACTTCTATTGGTGCCCAAATTGCTAGAGTCGCTCATGATTTGAAATGGGAAACAATTGTCCAATCAGTTTCTACTCTTGGAAACTCTTTTCTCTTAGTATACATATTTAAAATTTCCGTTTAAAATAAGTTTCTCTGATTAAATTGGTCCAGAAGAGTGAAAAATGTGTTGTGCAATAATCAAAGTTTTTGAGTTTTTCTCATTGAAAATTCAAATGTCCTATGTTGCAAAATCTAACACCAGCATTCAAGTTTGGCTCTAAAGGGTAAGCCTTACAACTAATCAAATATCAATAATAAGGCGTTGTTTGTACTATTCTTTAGCTGGCGTTTTGCAATTTTTTAAGGGGAAAAAAACCATCGGTTAGGGCATTAAACTTTTGTTTTTAATGGACAACTTCACTTTCCATGTGATTTGCCGTTTGTGTAAGTTGTTTAGCACGTTATGCGTTTTCTAAACCATAATGTACCTTTTTTTAATAATAACAAAACCCAAAAAAAACAATATCACCTGTAAATTATATATTAAAAATAAATAAAACCCCACTAGACTAGATTGACCTTTCAAAATTCTGAAAGCAAAACCAAAACTTGTAGTAGAAGTAGAACTCTTATATTTACAGTGGAGACTGGGCATTGTCTCTTAATAGGCAAAAAGTAAAACAACTCAAAACGACATCACCTCATTTCAATATATACATAGTAATGCATTTTTTACAACATTTGTTCTTAAATTTCCAAATGACAACCTGATAGAACATGCCCGGAATATTGCTGAGGTGTCTCTACTTTATTCCAGGTGTACTTCTTCAAATCCATCTCGTACGCCACATGTGGCGCACCGAAACCTGTTGACCCTATCACCACCAGTTTACTTTGCACAGCTTCCACATAAGCTATATTACAGAGTTCAGATGGAAGTTTGGCAACGGATTGCCACGTCGTTTCCTTTAATGCCAGCACATCATTTCCTTGACACATGTACAGGTTCAATTTGCCGCCTGTACATGTCCTAGGACACGTGGCAGATTCAAGGAAGTCCTCTTGCACTTCGTTCCACTTCCAGGTGTTCACGTCGAACACCTCAGCAGTTTTCTCAAATCGACCTTGCATTTCGGTAGAATATCCTCCGATGACGTGGAGCTTTCCACCGTGGAAAAGTGCCTTGCACTCGTCACGTTCCCTTGCCATGTCAGGCAGTGGAACCCATTCATTTTTAGCCACGTCATACACTACTCCAGATCTCAGCGCATTTTTCTCTGAGTCATGTCCGCCAACAACGTACACCGTCCGATCAGAATCAGACGCACAACCAAAAAATGATCGCCGTACACCCGGCATATCAGCGCCGCGCCGCCACTTCGCCGAAACGAAATCGAAAATATAAACCGAATTGGAAACTTCCCAACTCGCCGGATCCAGACCGCCGAGTAAAACAATTTCGGATCCAACACTCACCACTTGGCAAAACATCGGCAGTCCATTAGAAAACTCAGAAATCGGAGGCAACTCGCACCAATCACCGGTATCAAGTTCAAGAAGAGTAACCCGATAAATCGGATTAACCCGATACTTCATATCAGCACAACCTTCTTTCGGTTCAACTCGAGCTTGAGCCATAACGATGAGGTTCTGAGTACTACAAGTACTTCTCCGGCGGCGGCGAAATTCCGGCAACTCAATCTCAGTTCTCCAACCTTTACAGACTGACACAACAGTCGCGAACTGCTTGTACATGACTCGAACAAGACAATCGCGAGCAAGATCATCAGGAAGACCAGGAATCAACTCCATGAGAGCAATAGAAGAAGAAGAAGAAGAAGATTTTGAAATTGTTCCTTAGAAGAAGATAGGAGGGAAGAAGGGTTTATGGAAGAAAAAGATTAGGGAAGAAGGGTTTATATAGAGGGGATGTGAGGTATGTAAATAAAATTGAAGATAAGCTTGGTTAATAGTAGGGTTCTAGAAGCTTTAGAGGGGCAAACTAAAATTAGGAATAAAGACACAGAAAAAGAAAGAGACCATTGGAAATGGAAATTGCCAGTTCTTTATTAATTTAATTTCATACATATCCCGTTAACGGATTTTCTGTCTTCGTCATGATTTTTTTTACTATCGACTGACGTGCCCTTACATAATTACTCAGGGTCCGCTAAATTTTTAAGTGCAACGGAACGGATTGTGTCCACGGCATCAAATTACTAATTCTAAATAAATTAGTTTTTAAATGGAAATTTATTTTTGTTCTAATTTATATACACGAATGAATACCAATTAACTTGGTTCTATACACCCCACCTCCTGGCGCCCTTTCCCAAATATCTAAGGCAAAACAAAATACCAATTAACTTTATTTCATAAAAAAGGAAGAAAACCAATTAACAAAAATTTAGAAGAACTAAATTTGGAATAGATTATAGATTTACAAAATCTCAAATTGGTGCATGAATGAATTTTTGTTATTAAAAAAAAAAGGAAATTTTTTTCCCTTTTGAAAAATAAGAAAGTTATTTTTGTTAATGTTAATTAATAAAGTAAATATATATTATAATAATTTAAAAATTTTATTTTGATAAAGTCAATCAATTAATTTAATGTATCTGATTTCGTGGTATGATAATTATTGAGTACTTTATTATCATTTGTTATGATAATTATTCATTGCATCATAAGTTATTAGTTTAAAGAAGTTTAAAAGTAAAAAACATACCTTGAAAACTACTCCCTCCGTTTTTGTCATTTGTTTACAAATTTTAGGGTTGAGTAGATTCAAGTTTGGCGTTGATTGTTTGATGGGTTGGGTTACGTAGATTAAAATATTATTTATATATTATTAAACTACAGTAATCATATTTTATAACTAACCTAAATTTACTTTAATCTAACTAACCTAATCCATCAAACTATCAACACCAAACTTCAACCTAAGCATGCTGTTTGAAATGTAAAGAAATGAAAAAAACGGAAGTAGTACTATATAGTACTAAATTTTCAAAATGCAATGAATATCGCATATTTTAAATAACTCACAAATACTTCTCCCTAACCTAGCATATCCTAAGTGCATCTTCAATGTAACACCTTTTATTAGTTTATGTATCTAATAAAATAGAAGGTGTCAATAAATATGCGAATAGAAGTCAATATGTTGACACAAATTTAAAATTTTTGTCTCCAATGCAACACTTTCTATTTTATATTTTTATTTTTTTTATTAGAATTATAATTTAAAATCTAGCCAATCACTACACACTATTAAATATAGACATTGTTTAGAAGGCTTTCGAGAAATAGAATGTGAGCTTGACAATGTCAAGTCTACATATGTTTCACATCCAAAATGGACATTAGCATTGGATAGCATTTTTCAAAAAAAATCTTTTATTTTACTTATGTCATGTGAACAAAAGCAATTCCATATAGCATTAGAGATGCTCTAACTCGCTTAAATCAACATCTCCACCGTCTAGGTGTTGTCGTGGATGAGACTACCTCCACTTCCAAATCTATCTTCTTCTTTTTGTTTTTTTTCTTCTTCTTCTTCATACTCTTTTTTGAAATTTTTTGTTATTTTCGAAGGAGAGAAAACTATAATAATAGTTAGGATCTTGGAGTAAAAGACATAAACTGCTATATATTGGATATATGGCTCATAAAACTTGACTTGACGAATATTAAAATTTCAGTGAAATACAAAAATAGAACAAGCTTTACAGCTTATTATACCGTTGCCAAACAAACTTACAGCTTATTCACTTCAATCTTTCATTTTTCGAGATTAATAAAATTAAAGAAATTGTGTATAATATATGAAGAAACTGTGTATCATTTTGCAATGATTTTGATTTTCAATGCAGGTTTCAGGGGTTAGACTAGTGTCTGACTGTAAAAGTCTTTAACATAATCCACCTAACTGCTTTCGTCTACTACTTAGGTCCAAAACTACTAGATATTTTGCGCGGGGTCCTTGTTGTGATACACAAGGACAAACCTTCGATCGGTGACTGGCTTCGATACCATTATTGTCATGATCCAACCCGAAGGTCGTGACCTACATGTAGACTCGCCTTCAAAATGATTCACCTAGCTGCTTTCATTGACTACTTAGGCTCAAATCCACTGGTCTAAAATGGTTAATCCAAATTTACTAAGTAGTTAGTTTGTCTAATTTATATATCACATTAAATTTCAATCAATATTCGATGTGGAATCTTGTAGTTAATCTCATTAATTAATCAAGTATTTGTTTGTAAATGTAATTTTTTTCTTTTAATCTTTATTTTTAAATAAATAATATAATAAGTTTAGTACTTTAAATTTACTTGTTAATTTTATTTTTTAATTATTAATTTATTAGTACAATATTTATACAACAATTCTTTATCTTAATTTTGTTAAAATTAATTTAAGACATTAGGTTTAAAAGTTAAGACAATAAGTTTATATAAAATTTTGTATCATGCATCGAATTCTAGTGCTTGAGAATGGTTTGGAGCAAGATTTGAAGTTTTATGCTTACATTTCCTCCGTTCCAAGATAAAAGTTTCATTTTAGAGACAATTTTATATATTTTTTTCTAACTTTCTAACAAAATAATAAAAAATAAAGAAATAAATATTTAAAATTATAAAAAAAAATTATCTAACAAAAGATAAATGTCCAAAAAACTATAAATGTTCAATTTTTTATTATTTTTCAAATTAGCAAATGGCACTCTTATTCTATGGCAGACAGAGGGAATATATATAGATTATTGAAATAAATGTTCCCTTCATTTTCTCTTTTATAAAATATTAAGAAAAAATTAATTATATTTGATTTCAAAATTATTCTAGGATTTACCATCAATTATGTCTAACTTGTTATAATTGGGCTCTCATCTAAATTAGTAAAGAATCCATGAGAAGTTTGTAAAACTACTAAAAGAACAGAGGACATTCAATCAAGGTTTGTAGAGTGGATAATTTCAATTCAATTTCAAAGGCTGTTCTAGCAGCCGTATAAAAAAAAAAAAACAGTGCAAATTTGTCAATAACATTATATGAAGTAAACTAACTTAATTAAATATTTACAAAATGATCTGGCTGACTGTTATAGATCAACTTTATGGTATAGTATTAAAATATTAGTTAATCACAAGGATGGAATTGTAATTTACTAGTTTATTAGTATTAAACAATAGGTTGTAAAGTTTTCAAGTCTTCTTCTGATATTCCGTAAAAACAAACAGTGTGAGAAGTTTCTTCTTTTTTGTTTTTTTTTACCCAGATACTCTATCCTACTTCGGGACCTCAAATTTTAAGAAAGAAATGCATTATCACTAGACTATTCTCTTCAGCTGATGAGAAATTTTATATTCTAGCCCCTGTTTAGTGTTTACTATTTCGATGGGAATTATTAATATAATTAATATCAGAATCAACGGTGGAAAAAGGCACCTTCTTATATAATTTATTATATTATGCTTCTTCTACGTTATATATCTTTTATCATTATGATAATGAAATAAAAAGAATCCATGCCATTTGAAACCGTCTCGACATACGAATACATACAAACACACCCTTCCTTCTATAACAATACACTTTTTAATAAAGAAATCAAAAACAAAACGTTCCATTCGCAGACTCAATAATATAAAAAGAAATTACACATTATGATATTTAATTTTTTTTTTAAGAATTTATAATTTGATTATTGTTACATATGGACTCAATGCTAGTCACTCATCGTTACCAGAAAAACAGAAAAATGAACTGTAAACTGAATTGTCATCGAGTGGAACGGTTTGAAAATGTTTCAAATTCATGTATGTAATATGCTAAATTTAAATCTAAATTTTTACCCTAATCTTGTTCTTTTAATTCTTATATATTTCAAAAAATTAGAAATTACTTAAAGAATGGAAATAGGGAAAATAAAAAATTTGATTGCTCAACTGGGTAAAATTTCCAAACTTTGATTAAACTAAAGGAGTGGTAATAATTTTCATTCAACTGGAAATTGCTGGAAATCAGGTAGCCCAGAAAACATTAGGCTTATTGTTGATGGACAGTCTTTTATTATTAATATTTTTTGGGTAGCTTTTATACTTTGTTATAAATATATGGATTAATATTATTATCTTGGCCATCTCTAATTATTAAAATAAAATAGAAACTTTACTATTGGTCTATTCTCGGAAGTGTGAAAAAACAGCGGATGTGAGTTGACCTTAAAATTTGCCAAATTGCAAAGTACAGTTATTAATCGATTTTAATTAAAGGTTACAAGTAGAGTCATTAAGTGATTAATGAAGGAGAATACCAAATGTTCAACCCTCATATTTTTTTTGGTCTTATAGTAATAGTGATCCCGTCGCAACCAGATATTTAGTAAACTTGGCCTTAATGATATTTATTAGAACAATTCAAGTCAACCTTCATCTTAATTTGGTTGCGTTGGACCAAAATTTTTCCTCAGTTTCAAAATCAAATTAATATTTATAGTTCGACAGAATTCAGTTGGAAGAATTTAGTTTGAAACACATATTTCCAACCAAATTCATTGGTTTATAACTATTTCAGTTGAAGGAAAATTGTTCAAAATGCTTCTTAAACTTAGCTCAAAGTTACGATTACTTTATTACTTGTCACCTTTACAATTCAATTTGAGATTTATATAATAATTTTAGCATAAACTTTCAGAATTTAAACTTTTTCAACACATTTTGAACTATTGTATAAAATCAACACAAATCGAAAAAGTTTAGGTGAATTTAATAATTTCAAAATATTGACTAAAAAGAAATTTTCCAATTACCAAGCTATGAGTTACTTAATTGGGTATTAGCAAACTTCTTTTAAATCTTTGTTTTGAAGTTATATTGAAATTCACCTCAATTTTTTGTTTTATGCTGATTTTGTACAAAAATTAAAAATGTGCTGAAATTATTATTTTTAGTTTGATTTCAACTTAGCTATTTTTATCAAAAGTTCATTTTGAGCAACTTTGAGAAGTACAAATATGTTTTGTTCATTTGGAAAAACGGAAGATTTTGACAAAAATGCTAAATTATGGATAAATTGACCAGGAAATGTGGCATGTATAATAATTACAAAATTGGAGCCAAATATAGTGGACATTTTGAGCAATTTTCTAAAATTGAACTTGTAATAAATTTATTAGTTTATTTGCACATATACGTATTGATTAGACCAAATAAACCGGTAGGCCTTCTAACTTTGAGTACGCCACCGACCTTCCATGGACCACCGATCTCTCAATGAGTTCAGGTCGCAGATCTTTGGCAACGGGCTTACACTGTCCCTGCTCATCAGACATAGCACCGCTAACCGCACTATAAATAGCCCTCAGCTGCTACAGAATAAACTAAGATGAACCATTTTATCTTCAAAACCAAAACGTACGAGACGGATTGATTGGGTTAGTCCGTAATAATCGGTTATTGGTCTCCCAACTCAACCCCAATCCTCAATTTAAGCATAAAAATAAGAAATTAGTTACGGATACATAAGGGATTTTGGAATGTCAAATTCAGTGAATGTGACGTAATTCGTAAATCCCAATCTAGAGCAAACAGTATTTAGGCAATTGGCAAATTGATTTACACTTCATTAAAGGTGCTTAATCGGTTGACATGTGTTGCAATATGTGCCGTTGATGGATGTGGAAAATTTGTGTTTTCGATTTTGGCGTCATATGGGCACAATTGGCAAGGAGAGAGTGACCATTGGAACAATCAAGCAACGACTGTAACTATAATAGATTAGTCAATGGGCCATGTGAAGATGACAATTTTTTTTTTTATGAGTGACTTTTATTTGTGTTTAGACAGAGATTTGAGATTTGTTTTATACTACCTCCAGTTTTTTTAATTGTTTACGTTTTTATTTTTGGTAAATTTTTTTAATTGTTTACTTTTTTTTTTTGGATAAGTAGGTTTAATTGTTTATTATTATTTTTATATTATTATTGGTGAAAAAGTAAATATTATAAAGAGTTGATAATTGTCTATTATTATTTTGTATTGATATTAATAAAAAGTAGAATTGTATTAATATTTATATTTTTAAGGTGTAAAAAAATGAAAAAATTAGAGGTAGTAATTTGCACATAATGGAAACCATTTATTGGGTGTTGCCTACAAATTGCAATATTCCGTCCTTTCGTTAAGATTAGAAGCTAACGGGTCCCAAAAGTGCTCTAATATAAACAAGGCAGTTTTAATTTTTTTTATTTCAAGCACTTTATGTCAATGTCCAAACCCCACTACAGTTACTTCAGTAAAGCTTTTCTTCTCCCTTTTCTTTTTTAAAGGTTCTTATCTAAAAGTTTTTTATTACATCTAAGATTTAACACTTACTATTTAGGTACATTTTTAAATTTTATGACATATGATAGTTATTTGGGAATTGAGATAATAGGATGAATGTTAAGCATTCTAGAAGAATTTCCGGATTTTGTTTATCATTTGTTAACTCTTGAATATGCGAGTATGTAATTACTTTTTCATGCACATAGTTTTTTTTATTATTATTAAATTTATGATTTTACCTTACTATGATAATTGAATTTATGTAACTGAAACATTACCCCCCATTATTATGAAAAAAATAACATTATTCTACTCTTTTTTTACATTATCTTTGTATTGTTTATATAGGCAAAATTTTTATTTTGAATTTAATATTTTATTTATTTAGGAATGGTATCTATTAGAGGCAACTATTCAGCTTCTTGATCTTTTCCGGTGACCATTATTCAACGTTTATATTTTTCAATGAATCTCGTGATTTCAACTTCAAATTCATGCTTCAATAGAAAAATTAAAATCTACTCAAAAGGAAAACAAAAACCTCAAATTATGAGAAACTTGATCTAAAATTTTATTCAAATGTAGCCATGGTAAAAATTTCACCTCTCACAAAATCAATGAAAAAGAACAACTATAATTTGAACAAGACAAAGATTTAAAAAAAAATAAAGGAGCACTTTGAAGTTTTAAGGCTTTATCGTACTCCACTAGGGAGAAGGAGATTGTATGGTTCTAATTTTCCATTTTTAACTTTTTTGAAAATTGACTTTTCTAGAAAAACAATTTTTATAAGAAAGTGGAATTTGGATAAAATGTAGTTTTTAGTATACATAAAGGGGTATTTAATAAAATTATTGAAGCTTACCCTTATATAAATATGAAAAAACATTATTTAGAGATTGGAAAATAATTTAATATAAAATAAAGAGTAATTTAATAAACTGAATGAGTAATTGAAGGGAGAGGGTACTAATTTTTCCAACTCCCCCCTAATTGTGCCATTAAAATAAAAGGGAGGATAAACCCAAGAGGTGACCTAGTGGTAAGGTACTTTTTTCCTGAGATTTAAGATTTCGAGTTTGAGACTTATCAATTGCTTTCTTCATATTTCCCTGTAGAATAAGATGTCTATGTAAAAAAATAAAAGGGAGGATTCTCAAATATTTTACACTAATCAAATTGACGCTTTAGGAGTTTGGAGAGCCGGTAACTTTACAAATAAAAATTAGCTACGTAAGTTATCTTCTTCATTTCTTTAATCTTTAGATTTTTTTTTTTTTTTAAAAAAAAAGTCAACAAAACGACATAAACGTAATTTTTGGGTCGGCAAAAATTGTACTATAATGCGTTATTGCTGCATGTCTAATCAAATTAGTGATCAATAATAGAGTTTCTACATAGTGGAGGGTGTAATTTAATAGGAAGTGAACTGTGTTGTAACTTGGTAGTTATAAATTTGAATTTTCATTCAAATATATATTAACAAAAAAGAAAAATCATATGTTATTGTGTGGCCATCCCTCTCTGTTAAATTAAAAAAATAATAATTGAGTTACTACTACTACTTATCATGTACTAATAATCACAATAAATTTTTAATTATCATAATACTATTTCTGTTGTTTTTTATTTTTTCTTTTATATTCAATTTTCATTAATATTAATAAAATTAATTTTTTTACTAATATTATAATAATAAATAATTATTAATTCTTAAAAAAATTTATTTTTTATTAATATTAATAAATAAATAATAATAAATAATTACAACATTTACTATAAATATAAAAAAATTAAAAAATACATTAAAAAAAATATAATCAATTGACAAAAATAGTAATTACTATTTTATTGTCTTAGCTAGGCCATTGATTAGACATTTTAGCAAGTTAATTATTATATGACTCGAGACCACTACGGATGTGTTAATCCAAAATAGAAAAGTGAATTTTTAAGCCTAAATTGCTCAGCAAAATGTGACGTGGAAAGTTTAAATTACTTTCTTGAGTTACCTTATCAAATTAATTTGTTTATTTTTTATGACTTTATTGTAAATCAATATAAACTACCAAGAGTTATTAAATTTTTAAAATAAAATATAAATTTGATTAGTAAATAAGCAGGAAATATGTTACTGTAATCAAATAAAAAATTCAATGCGATTGAGAGTCAGTATAAATAGTAAGACTTTTATCCTGGAATTCTAACAGATTGAGTTTGAAAATTTATATTTATATTTAAGTGTATGAGTTTATATAAAAATTGGAGACCCAATAATAAATACTCATTCCATCTTTTTTTAATTAATTCATGACTTGTCAAAATTTATAAATAATCATTATGTCCCACCTTAAGTGTTCATTCTTTTTTAATTTTTTTTTACTTTTAAGTTAATATATATATATATATACACACACACGTCAATCAAAATGCGGCATATTGGTTATCATACTTACCATAAAGGCAGTAAGTTGAAAATGTATTAGTTCGATTTCTGTCAACTACACTATCAACACCTATTTGGTGCAAAGGGGAAGGGCTACTTCGTGCATGATATGCAGCCAACGATATTATCCAATCCATTAGTATACTCCTTTATATAAAAAATATTTTTTTTTCATACTATTCTTATTTAAATTACATAAAAATTATACATTTTTTTTCCAAGGTAAGTTATACATTATTTAAAAAAAAATTGATATGAATTAATGGTTTTCTCAATAAGTGTACAAAGGCTAATTGGGCTGCTTTAAATTAAACGAAGGGAATAATTAAAATCTCTTGTGTGAGGGATGATGACTTTCATATTTTGGTAGAAAAGATTGATTTTGATGATAAAATATTGGTCTTTCTTCAAATATTGATTTTTATGATAAAATATTGGTCTTTCTTCGAATAGAATGGCAAAATTAGTTATGTGTAATACTGTCTCTGAATATTATTTCATTTGAAAAATTCTATTGACAGTTAAAAACTCATATTAATGTTAGAATAATCATATTGATGGAGAACAAGTTGCATTACAAAATTTCATTAAGAGAACATCATTATCTATATTGAAAATTCAAGATATTCCGACAAAAAAAAATCAATAATATATTTTGTATCTTGAACCAAAAAGATAAAAAATAAATAAATAAACATACTTTAAAAACTTTGTAGAAAGTAAAAAAAACAAAAATAAATATAAATTATCGACTGAAAAAAACTAAAAATACTAATATATATTTCAACAAAAATTGCTTTAAAATTTATTAAAAACAAATAAGACAATTGGAAGGAAAATAATATTTTTTTTAAAAAAAAAGATAAGACAAATTGAGGGTGGGTCAGACAAAAAAGTTTAGAAGAAATTAACTAAAAAAGAGAGGCGGCTAACACAACAAGAATTATTAATTAACTCGGAACAAAATGAATTGATATAACTGATAGTAATTCCTAATGTCTATTACTATAATATAATATATGCTACTTGCTCCTGTCCCCCTCCCCCAATATCTAAGGGGGAAAAAAAATAATATATGCTACTTGCACAAATAATTGTTTCTATTTTTGCACAATGTTTAGCAAGTAAATGAGCAACTGAGTTTGCTTCTCTTCGGACATGAACCGCTTCTAAAAAAGGCAAATTTTCAGCAGCTGCCGCAAGATTCGGACCACCGATAACCAACAGCAAAGAGCGCCCAACGGCGTTGTCGGCAATGCGTTGCTAATAAACAATATTTTTTCGACAATAGGTAAATAAACAATTTAAACATATAGTTCATGTATCTGTGTCAAATGTCAAATATATATATATATATATAGCAACTAGCAGTCAAATTATTAAACGATCATGTTCCGTTAATTTAGCCAGATTGTTTTTGGTGGAAAGTACTCATAATGACATAAATAAAAAATGTCAAATGGTGATGAAGGGAATATAATGATAGTAAACCAAAAGTTCTCAATTTATTTATGCCACCACTTCAAACTGGTTAATCTCTATGGAAATCCACATTAAAATATTTTATTGATTAATCCATCGACAGGAATTTGCTCTGTTAAACAAAAATTGACAGTACAGGAGCAGTTCTTGTGTTCTAATGTTGTTTACAAACCTCACATCTAGTGCAGCCCTAGCTAATCTATGAGCAATAATATTACATATTCTGGATACAAATAAATGAGAAGTATTGTGACTCCAGAGTAGAAGATTTTTTATATCAAAGACAATATCTATTGCTTGATGTTCTTTCGTTTGGCACACTCAAACAACAATGTTATTGGCTATATAAAATCAATTTTTTTTTCCCCAAATCACTAAAATCTCTAGTTTATTTGATCTCCATTTTCCAATTTGTGTCTTTCCCTCTATGCTGCTTCTCATATATCAACATTATTTATAAAACGACAAAATATGATTTGGGACAAAGAATATTGAAATATGAAATGAAATGATTTTGATTTTGATTTTGATGATGGAAGTTAATCAATTTCAACAATATCCAAATTTAATACAACTATTGTATGCATCATCATATCTCCCCCCATTATAAAACGATTAATCATCATAATTACATACTATAATAATTAAATTAATATGTATCGGGCGGCAGAAACTAAATTCTTTAAAAATGAGATGATACCATTATTAAATAAAAAATTCTAAACTGGAATAATTTTATATTTGTAGTTAAATCAAATTACTATCAATGCTGTTTACTTATTTATTATTACGTATTTTACCGTGTAACACGCTGCACCTCTATTATCTCTATGGATAACTATCAAATGCTTTCTTTCCCAAAACAAAAAATACTTATCTACGAGATCACTTCTAAACTAAGTCAACATATTTTTTCGTTTTTTCTATTTTTTTTTTCTGTGAAAGACACTACTTATATTTAAAAAACAGTCTTATTTATAGAATTATCATACAACTTTGTGAATTTTTTTTCTGATAAAACTAATTTTTTTTTTTCATTTATCTCACTTGTTTTGTTATTCATGTTCCAAAATTTGGTTGATTTAGTTATATTGTGACGGTGCTACCAAAGTGCTGCTTAAAAAGTAATAAAATTTGAAACTGCTCAGAAAAAATAAAAAGGAAAACAAAACTAGATCATGTTGTTTATATTATCATATACTAACAAATCGACATTTTATTTTAGATTTATTTGTATTGTGATGATTAGATTAGAACTAATGAAACCGAATTATACCGTTCATATTTATTCTTATGCTAATTGTGATCCTTATTATATTTTTGGTGCTTACGAACTTTTTAGAAATGAAAATTACTTTTCCTTCGTGGTATTAAAAAAGAAAAAAAATCAACATTGATTTTTTTTTTTTTTTTTTAGATATTTTTGTTAAAAGATTAAGTGAATAAAATTAATTATTTTATTGAAATGATAAATTCAGATGTGTCCTTGGCTATAACTAATATTTGATTTTTGGGACATATTATAAATCAAATTAATTTTCCATTTAATTACAAATTAATTCACAATTTAAACGTTCTTTTTATTTCAAAAGATATACTACATCCGTTTAAAAAAAAAATAAAAATTTTAAGGTAAATTGGTGTTTTAAAATAATAGGGGAAGTTGATATTTTGGATATAAGTTGAATAAAATTGTCCTTTATTTTACAGTAGATTTAAGTTGTCTTTTAGTATATATGTATGATCCACTCTTTTAATTAAGGGGATGTGAATAGTTTTTATTTAGGCAAAATACAAAGAAAACTATAGGAAAATAGTGTAGATAAATAATAAAATTTCCTATTATTTTGAAATGGAATAGACTTGTGTACATCAAGAAAAAAGATTTTCCGGGATCATCTGCTCACATAATTAACTATAAATTTCTCATTTTTAATTTTTTTTAAAGCAAAATTCTCAATTTTTTTATTTTTTCTATTTTTTATTTCCTTGAAAGAATTTAACTATGTCTAATAATAAGTACATAAAACAAAATTTAGTGACAAGTGTAAGTAGAATTTAAATTCTTCATGCTCATGTTAAAAATTCATTATAGCTTCCTTATTTATATTATTCTGATTAATTATATATTAAAAGAGTTTTTTTTTTAAGTGGCTGCAAATATAAAATGCGTACGTTGTTATCAATTAACATCATTGATGTTCTAGAAAGTTTTAGCGTCAATGCTTTTCTTTCATAGAATTATTGTCCCTTTCCAAATTGTATTATTTGTTTATTTGTTGCTGAAAAGTTTGGAAATAAAATTGAATGGTGAATTGTTTTGTGGTAAGGACGTCTCCTCCAATTACGTTTTTTAATTTGAATAATCTAATAATAATAATAATGTTCAAAGTTTTTATAATTTTCTTATTTTGTAATTGAGGTTCAAAACTACAAATTGCCTTTCTTTTATGTGCCAGAAAGTAAAAAGGGTATTTTCATTTGAACATATTGAATTCAAAATCTGAATTTTTACAGTACATGTGATAAATTTCCTTGGTCGAATGCTTTGAAAAAAAAAGCCAATTCCCTTTGTTGAATCAATATAATAATAGTATTAGTCTAAATTACTTGTGCACATAATGGAAGTATTTAAATTTCAAAACAAGAAACATTTTATATTTGGAAACGCAAAATCAAATATATCCCCACACACACCCCTCTCTCTCTCTCTCTCTCTTAAAGAGATTATCTAATAATTTGTCTAAAATTTATTATATTATATTATATTAGTATTAGTTACCAAAGTTTCGTTTTCTTTCTATCAGAATGTGACTCGATTAATTATCCTAATAGCGCAAAGATTGTAGAATGTAAAGATCTCGAATTCGAATTAATAGGTTTTTTATATTAAAAAAAGTGTCGTTTTCTTTCATTAATTATTTATTATATTATAATTAAATAAAATAAAAGTAAATTTTTATATTAAAAAATTATTATTATTGTTTATATTTGACCTTTTGGTAAACAAAAATAAAACTGAAGATAAATATTTATTTGTGGCAGACAATAATCTAATGAAGGGTCCAATATTCAGGAATGACCATAATTTTTACAACAAAATTATTAAAATACCTTCTTATAATTTTTCGTAAACAGGGACAATTTTTTTTTTAAATTTTTGTTACTATGAACTTTAGTCAATTAAATAGTGAAACTATCAGTTTCAAAAAATTTATTTTTCCGACAAAGACATCCACACAAACGCATAATTCACTCACAGATAAAGTATTTTGTATTTGTTGGATTCGAAAACATACTGTACTTTCCACCACTGGGCCAAATTATTTCCAAACTTGTTGTAATTATTTTTTTGTGATTGAACATTTTGTAAGAATCCATAATTTAAAGGTGGTGACAAATTCAATTGTGTTGGCTAGAGATTATGACGAAGAATAGTATTATTAGTTCTGAAAATTGAATAGTGTGGAAACTTGAGAAAATTTCAGGAAATCCAAAATTTACTTTAGAGAAAAGGTATGTGTCTGCCAATATTATATGAACATTAATTGGTACATTTCAACCATTATAATTAACACATTCCAACCATTATAATTATACATTCCAACATTTTTTTTTTGGATACATTCCAATAGTTATACCATGGTAATTAATATTATACTGAATAGAAGAAAATTGAAATTATGGTGCAAAGTTGGGAGTGAAAAAATCATTTTAGGCCAACAATAATTATGCTTTACTTCATTAATCGTACGTTGTTATCCGAGGCAAAACGTGAGTTCCACCGTGGATTATGACGGCCGAAAAGGAAAATAATTCCAAAGGTTTTTAGTTATTTCCAACAAACGATTCACCAATCTTTAAAAATAATTTTATATTTGGATTTTTAGAGGTGAGACGATTCGAAAAGACTATTTATTTTGTCCATTCATTGTTGGAGATGGCATCTTTGAAAAAAATGGTGAGATATTAAATTAAAATATTTTATAAAAGTTACCTACTAAATTGAAATATTTTCAGATTTACGTGTCATTATTTTATTGGTCTTTTAATTTACACCGGAATTTGGCAAGCTACGTCAAAAAAATACACCAAATTTAATTAGTTTTGTGAGTGCATACGCCACTTTGGGAAAAAAAAAATGTGAAACACCAAATTAAAACATTTTATAAGAAAATTTATCAATTCCTTTTTTCAAAACTAGGATTTTTACACAATATTGACTTAAGGTGATCAGGGCCGGCCCCAGGCAGGGGCAAGATGGGTACATTCCTAGGGCGAATAAAAATTTTTAATTTTTATTGTATGCAACGCATATATTTATTGTATGCAAGTTCTATCAAAAAGTGAAAAATTTTACTTGATAAGATTCAAGAAACTGTGAAATCTTTATCTGATACTCGATGGGAATATCGAACTAAAAGTGTCAAAGCTATTAAATGTCATTTTGATAAAATAAGGTTAGCTTTATTAGAATTATATGAATGTGCTAGTAATAATGCCAAGGCAAAAAGTAAAGCAGAAAGTATGACTACTATCCTTCAAAGCTTTGAATTCTTACTTAGAATGGTCATTTAGCATGATATTTTATTTGCTATCAACATGGTGAGTAAGAAATTGCAATCTAAATTAATGTGCATTGACATTACCATAAAGGAGTTGGAATGTCAATTGTTATATTTTGAATATTATAGAAATGAAGGATTTGAAACTAGTATGAACATTGTCAAAAGTCTTGCATTGAGTATGAATATAGAGACAAATATTCTAACTAAGCGTCATGTTTTTAGAAAAATTATATTTTGATGAGAATGATCATGATGAAGAAATGTAATCACTAGAGGAGTCTTTTCGAGTTCATTATTTTTTGGTTATTGATATGTTGATTACTTTTTTTAAAGATAGATTTGAGCAATTAAAAATTTTTGAAGATATTTTTGGATTTTTAAGTGATTCTATGAGGTTAAAGTTATTGGATCAGAATCAATTAAAAGAATGTTATGATAATTTTAAGACTATTTTTTCTCATCATAATTTGTCCAATGTTGATACAGATGACCTTTTTTTTTCCTGAAATGAAAATGTTGCAAAGGACTTTGCCAAATATGTTAATGTCATCGCCCGAGATTCTTGAATTTGTCAAAACTACAAATTGCTATCTAAATTGCAATTTCTTATCGAATCCTATTAACAATGCTTGAGACAGTAGCATATGTAGAAATAAGTTTTTCAAAATTGAAATTATTGAAAAATTATTTGAGGTTAACAATGTCACAAGAAAGATTGAATGTACTTGTTATATTGTTGAGAAAAATATTGAGGTTGACACTATCATCAATGATTTTTCATCAAGAAATACTCGATGACAATAATTTTTTATAAGCATTTTATGTTTAAACATATTTTAAAGATGTTTTATGTTGTAATAATTACTATTTTTAATTTAATAGAAAAATTGAGATTAAATTTTATATTATATATTTTTTCAACGAGTTAGAGGTCAATTTTTTATATCCCGGCCCGGACAAAAAAATGTATGGGAATGGGCCTGAAAGTGATATAAAATAAATTGTTTTGAAATCTAAAAAATTAGGGACAAACAAAGTGTGGATTGTTATATATGTTTTAATTTAGTTTTACACGAAAAAATTCGGTGGAAGCTGGAAATGGTTGGAAAGTTGACATGAAATTTGTTAGAGGACAGAAGAGAAGATGTTGGCAATAGGAATTAGGTATTTTATTTTTCGTTTTTTCTAAGTTTTTTGAATTTTTGCTCCAAAGGTTAAAAAAAAAAAGAAAAAGAACATAAAGAAAGGGAGAGGGATGTGAAAAGGAACAAACCCACAACCTTTGATATCATTTCAAAACATTTGCATTAATAATATTTTTGTTTTGATTTGATTTCATGTGGGGGTTTCTTCATAACAAGCCAAAGTTTGTTGCTTTTCTAATTGAAAACGAGAAATTGGAAGGAAGATAATGAACCCTCCTCCTCCTGCTCCTCCTAAATCCATGAGGCTCTATCAACTTTGGAAGGGTAACAATGTAATTCTTTCTCTAAAATTCATGATGCATTTATTTTGTTTTAATTTTGAGAAATGAAAGAAGGATGATAAAAAAGATGACGTTTGTTTTTTGAAATGGTAGAAATTTGTATGTGGAGGGAGATTTGTGTTTGGACCAGATGCAGGATCATTATTCTTGACCTCATTTCTAATTGGAGGACCAGCCATTGCTTTCTGCATAAAAATGATATTGATACTTGGAAATGATGCTCCACATTATATATCTCCGGTCCTAATTGGGGCAATCATCCTTCTTGTTATGGTTGGTAAAATCTCAAACTCATTGATATGAATTTAAAAAAAAAAATGGATATAAGAACGCGTGTTTCAATATGGGCAGTTTGTTTATTAATTAGTATTTGTAATGCAATGGATGCAGGACTTCATTTTTCTATTCATGACATCAGGAAGAGACCCAGGAATAATCCCAAGGAACTCGCATCGACCAGACACGGATGAATTTTTAGATGGTAGCACCACATCCATGGAGTGGGTGAATAGCAGAAACATCAAAATACCTCGTACTAAAGACATAACCATCAACGGACATAGCGTCAAAGTCAAGTTTTGTGAAACATGTTTGCTCTATCGTCCCCCAAGGGCTTCTCATTGTTCCATTTGCAACAACTGCGTTCAAAAGTTTGATCACCATTGTCCATGGGTGGGACAATGCATTGGATTAGTGAGTTCGTTCATTATGCATGAATATTTTTTACCATGAATTGAATTGAATTGAATTGATGATTATATATTCATAAACAAACAGCGCAACTACCCATATTTCATATGCTTCATATCATCATCAACGTGGTTGTGCATATACGTGTTCGTGTTCTCGTGGGTCAACATTCTTCGACAAGAGGGTAGCGTTTGGAGTGTGATGTGTGAGGATGTTGTTTCAGTTGTACTCATCGCTTATTGTTTCATAGCTGTTTGGTTTGTGGGTGGCCTTTCCGTTTTCCATTTCTATTTGATTTGCACTAATCAGGTCTCTTTATCTTCTCTTCTCTTTCAGAAATTATATAGCACGTTCTCGTCAAAATGCTACAACAAACCTATTAACAAAAGAGTCTCAATTACTAATTGATAGGAAGAATTCTAAAAGAACCAACACAGTCATGTGTTAATTATGAGAGAAAGTTTTATATGGATCGAATTTATAATTTTAATTATTTGTCACGTGTCATTTATTAATAGGCTTGTTGTACAACAGATGTACTATGTAATTTCTAAATAATTATACAATAGTTACGGTACGTCAGTGATTGATGTGTCATAACGAGTCAATACATGAACGGCAAGTGTCATTAACTTTAAGAAAAACAATAAATGCATTTACTAAATACACTTGATTTATATGTCCATTAATACAATCATTTATTATTTTTCTTAAAATAATTAAAGTTAATGACATTTACCGTTCATGTATTGGCTCGTTACGACAAGTCAACCGTTGACGTGCCGTAACTGCTTCATTGTATAACTATTCATAATTTCTTCTTCAACTTTTTTTCTATAACTTTTTTTCTATATTTGTTTCTTACATTACATTGTATTTCAGACCACTTATGAAAACTTCCGATATCGGTACGACAAGAAAGAGAATCCTTTCAAAAAAGGAATTTTGAGCAACTTGAAAGAAGTATTCTTTTCAAAAATTCCTCCATCTGCTGTCAATTTTCGAGAATGGATAGATGTTGATGGAATCATGGATGCTCCTGATATGAGTGGAAGTTTCATGAGCTCCAAGGGTGGTGGAGTCAGACTTCCTAGTATTTTAGGAGATTTGGATTTTCATGATAATAATACTACTACTGCTAAGACGATTAAGTAATAGAGGTAGCATTTATTTTATTTTATTTTATTTTATATTTGTATTTTATACAATTTGTTTTTTTTCTCAATCCTAGTCCATTAGTTGATTAAGGGTAATAGAGATTTGTGTTTGTAAAATAGTTTAGAGATTCAATCAACAAAGTTTAAAACTGTCTAATCACCATTACCACCATTTTTACTCACTTCGAGATAAGAATTATTCCAAATCACCCCCAAGAAAGTATTTGGCTACAAATTACTCCATTATTTCCAATTCAATGCCTTTCTTACACCTTTTCACGATTTAAATAGAACTAATCATGGGGTATCCTAGACGTCCAAAATTAATCTCTTATAAAAAAAAGGAAATTTTTCTATTAATCGATACAAACTGCATCTTCTAATAAAGAAACTTTTTAAACTCAAATCTTCCAGTTATTAGCTTGGTTTCAGTCGAAAAACTTACTTACAATGGTCAAATTTCGTCAAGTCTCAACAAGAACAGCAAAATGAAAATTTGCAGCGGCGGCAATAAATCATGAACGACAGGAAGAATAGACAAAGGAGATGAAGTTTTGTGCAAAATTATACTTTAGTCATTGAAGTTTCTTAATGTTTGTAGTTAGGTCCTTTATAGATTAAAATGTAAAATATTTTATTATTTAAGTGTTTGAATGTAATTGTTACAAGAATATATAAATGAGTATGTGAACAAACAAATAGTATATAAATGAGAATGTAAAAATAAAGTTTACATATTGTTGGGTATGTAAAAATAAATTTTTATACTTTTACATAATGAAGATCATGTAAAAATCCATTTATATATTGATTTACATACTAATATATTCATCTACTTTACAAATTTTATTTTTTGCCAAACAAACAATAAAAAGTAAGTACATAAATAATTTTAAAAAAATATATATGTAAACAAACAATCAGTATATAACAATAAAAAAAATATAAAAAATATGTAAACAAACAATCAATTTATATACTGATGGGTATGTAAAAATAACCTAGGGGTATAAAAGTAATTGTCATACAAAAGTTGTTATTTACTTAATTTGTGAAATAAACATTTATCTAATTACAAAGTCCTAAAGTTGTTATTTACTTAATTATTTATAATTGTATGGAGTTTAAACTCTATTTTTTTTTCATTGTTTTATTTTCAATTTTTTTATAAATAACAAATATATTTTATTAGATTAGTACAATTAATTAATTAATTATATATATATATATATATATAGGTTAATTTAGTATTAAATAATTTTCAACAAAAAAATTAAGGAAGTGGCGGTGAAGAGCAAAACACTTGGAATCCTATGCGATAAAAGATAAAGAGAAGCTTCGTTTAGTAGAAGAGAATAGGCAAGTGTTGAGTGTTTAATTACATAAGCTATGAAGAAGATCGAATTCAATTGGTAAGAAGAAGAAGAAGAAGGAGAAGATTGAATTCAAAACACATAGTTGATATTTCTGAGTCAAATTATTAGTACAATAAAATATCAATTCGTAGTCTAAATTACTTGTCAAAAGCAAAGATTGGTACAAATTTTGTTTATTTGATGAAATGGTAAAGAAGAAGAGCCGCATGTTGAGAATTAGTCTAATTTCACTTGTGGACAGTTTCAATTGCAACTGTATATTATATTGTATGTATTGAAAATTCAAATCGAAGCTTTCTTCTAAAATTTGTATTACTCCATACCATAGCTCTATAATTGTAAGGTGTTAAGGTTTCATGCAATACAGTAATCCAAACCAAATTTATTGTCGGGAGGTACTACACCCTTTTCAACTTTCATTCAAGTGTCGGTGTCCCATGGAACAAATTAATTGGATTTTCCTTTTTCAAGTACAAAAATTAAATTCCCCAATTCCAAGGATCTAATCTAATTGTGAGAATTGGGTGAGCAATACGCTGAGGGTGGGTTTGGAATGGCATGGATTTTAAGCAGCTTTTAAATAAATTATTTATTTATTCCTCTTGAATTTTCCTTTTTACTTTTAATTTGTGTCTAAAAGAAGTAAAATGTTATTTTTGAAGCAGAAAAGTATAAAATATCCTTTTGTATAACCAATTTAGCCACAAAAAATCAGTTAAAATTTAATCAAAATGAATATTTATTAAATTCACTGAATTGATAAATTCTTCTGTTAAAAAAATTTGAATGCCAAAGTCTTCCACCATGACACCATCCTCATTCATATTCTTTGACAAAACTGAAAATACAAATCTGATTTAATAATAATATGATAATAATAAGGAAAGAGAAAACCTTTGAAAAAAATGAAGTGACATTGGCAAGTAGGCCTTTTTTGGCTGCTTGATTTAAAGAATCTATTGGCTTGGCTTGTTATATGGGTAACATGTGCGAGACAATTCAGCTAGCCTAGGAAAAAAAAAAATATATATACACATTAATCTTATAAATATAATACTCATATTTTCTTGTATGAAATAATGGATTAAGTAAATGGTCAACGACAAACCCTACCATTCCTTTTCCTAAAGTGAGAACTTCCAAACGTAGCTTTCTTCTTTTTCTGTGGTACCATTTTCTAGCCAAGTCTCCTGGTCCAGCTTTTAATTAACATATATATATTAATTTTGATTTTCTAAATATGTTCGCGCATGTCGGTCTTATTGAATCCGTCACCGCATACGCCCGTATGAGGACGGTGAAGCAACCATCCGCCCACCCAAATTAACCGTTTCATCTAAATAAAAATATAAATATCTAAAGTCAGTTTTCACTCTTATTCAAAAAAAAAAAATGTTTTTTGATAGAAATTTCATTAAAATTTTAGGATAGTTCCATTCAACTAGCACAACTTGATTCATGCCTATAATAATTTCAAAAATGTGTAATTGTGAAAAACAATTTGTTTGATGTAACGGATACAACGAATTGTGTAAAAGGATAAGATTAGCTTTAAAAGCCATAGAATTATTATCAATTTGTCCCACAAGCAAAGATCTTTTCCCACTAGAGTGAAATTGGGGCTAAAGACCAAAAGTGACATGTGAATGTGATACATCCTATTCTAAAAGTCAGACAAAATTAACTGTATTGCCATCATAGGTCAACTTTGCGAGTTCAAATTTTTTTTTTTTTTTAACCTACGCATTAACTCACCCACCCACTCACACACGTAAGGACATGAAGCTTTATTGCCAAACAGAATCGAACCCTCCCACTGCAGTTTTATAATCCAAAGCTCTTCTACTTTGCTGCCCCACGTCCTTGTTTGCAAGTTCAATTGATTAGCTTGCTAACAAGAAGTCCACAGGAAACTCCAAATATCAATAATGTTCTTACAATGTGTCACGTAATACGAATGAAATAATAAACTCAGTCTCAACACTTGAAAACGCATCACTCTGGGAGAAGCAAATCCAGAAACAATAGATACACCCAAAAAAAAAAAATATAGATACACCAAATCAGGGCCGTCTCATAAATTTGAAAAGCTATACAAAGTATTAAAATTAGACATTAGACTCCATAAAAATTATGATATATATAATTAAAATAAATAAAAAATATATATTCTGAGCGTGGTTCAATGAAAAATACTTAATAAAACAAATTATTTATCTCTAATTCAATTCTTAAAACACACATTTAGTAGTATTTTTTCAAAATTTTTAAAAGTTTGGAGCTCTGTGCAAATGAACTGCTTCCACAGGGCTTCCAACGGGCCTGCACCAAAATGACCTGATTTTCCCAATGTTTTGAGGCATAAAATTAGATGGTATTCATAAGGAATTTCAACAGGCAAAAGCATACCAGACTGCCTTAGTCCATGTTATATCCATAATTTCAATAGTTAATCTGTTCAGATCATAATAATAGTTATAAGTAATTTATACATGCACAAACCTGAAATCAGACTGATTTTACAAATGATCAGTGACCATGAGATTTCCAATCCTTTCTTGCATTTGCCAGTGAATGTTTGACACACAACTAGGCTTCCAAATTCAGTATTTTGTTACTGTAAATAATACACAATTGTATAGAAGACAGATTCTGATTGCCAAGCATACAGACTATTGAAATGCATGCCATTAATATTCAAATCAGAATCATCTTTCAATATAAAGCAGCTTGCTCAACCAGTTCCTTGTATTCATCGGAAACAAAAGATTTCACCTTCATGACAGGGCCACCCTTATCTTTTCCAGGAGACTCGTATTTTATCCCAATTATAGTTGCCAAACCTGCAACACAGATTCAATTCCATTGAATTTAATCTAGTTCAGAAATTTAATCACGAGATAATATCACCCTTGGCTTACAAGACAGAAAGGTTACGAGAGCAATCTACACTTTTGAAGAGCCAGCAATCAGAAAAGACGTGGAATATACCTATGACTTTTATGGTTGCAAGTAATTGCTCTTATGAAGAATTTTTGACATTTGTGATAATGTAGTAATGAATTGAAACAAAATGGAAATTAAAAAATTAATAATAATTCATATGGCTTCCCAACTAAATTGGGATTCAGACTTGGTTGTTTGAAGAAATAATTGATACCATGACTATTGTAGTTACTCAAATGGTTCTGATAGAAAGGTTTTTTTTTCCCCTAAAAATCTTGAAAATGGAATAAAAAACGAAAATCACAATCAATGGATCAAATACAAATGCCATATAAAGCAATTTGCAGATAAAAAGTAGACGGATTTCAAAGCAGTCCAACTAATTAGGATATTACTGATAAAATTTTTGTACTTATTTGTAGTGATTGATACACAGAAGAAAGGACTCACTTCCATGAATGCGACCATACAAAAATCTCTCCCCTTTCCAAAACTCCAAAGGTCTTGACCTGATTCTGGAGCTCCGTCTTACCCCAGTTTCACATGACATGCCAAAACCTACAAAAGTATTTATAAAGCCATCCAGCTCAATAACTTTAAATCTAACATGTTATCATACAGTTGCACAGAACAATGGTTAAAGCAGCACTCGTAATTAATGTAAAAATTAATGAAACAGAAAGAACCTGCAAGGCTATTCCCCCTAGGACGAGATGTACGCTTGTTCTCTTTGCTAGGACGTGAATTGGCATTGGTTCTCTCATCCATTGATGCCACAGGAGATTCCTGAATTTAACATTACACGGAAGACAATAAAAACAAATTTCACAAAGGATTACACATCACCATATGAAAGAGAGCATACAGTAGAAGTTTATATTCTTTATTCGACAAGTAAAATTATTTGGAAATGAGAGACAAAGCACCAAAAAAGTGCAGCAGCCTTCACAATTACAGGACCAACCATATTAACAAGCTATATGATTTCAATTTGAATATTAACAAACCGGTATATGATGTTTGTACCAATTAGTTTAGATGCACAAGAGATAGTTCACCGTTAAAGAAACTAGTCAATCTGATAAAACATATAGATGTCTGATACTAATATTGTCACCTCATAACAGCTTCTTACGGCAATAAAAGGAATAACAAAATATTCTGTCAGTTCAAGTTGGCTAAACCTTTCTGAGAAGTTCTACAAAACTCACAAAAATGTTCATTAAATATATGCCTCAAATGTTAAGATTGAGCACGAGAATGTTAATGTTATAGACACAGGAACTAAAGATTAACCTAGATAGATATTTCCCAAGCGAATTAGGATTTAGTCAACTTAAATAAAACTTTCCGAAGTTAGGACTTTTGAGATGCATTCCTCTATCAGAACTTAGATCTATAGGATTCTGAATTATTAATCCTGTTTTGTATTTTCATTAGCCTCTATTTTAAGAGAGGTGATATCCATCAACAAAACAAGCTGAATTATTTTCCTAAACTGTTTCTCTCTCAAAAATGAATCTAAGATCTGCAGTTAAATGAGAAGCAAACACTCTTTTAAAAAAAGAAAGCTAATAAACAAGAACAAATGATGGCAAAGAACCTCTAAAAGCAGTTGAATTTTTTGTGCTCAACTTCTGATCACATGCGGTCCTAGACCACAGTTCATATTAGTCAAGTTTCTTAAAATACAAGACTGCCATCAGCTCAGACTGTGACTTCAACTGATGGATCCCAAGTGGACCTTCAACAATTTATAAATAGTGCATGCCCGTCACCAAACATAAAGACAAGCTACAGCAATTAACAGTACTCAAAATATTTTAAATAATATCTAATGTGGAGTGAAGACTGAAGCCATAGTTAGACAAAGAGTAACCAGAATTCTTAATATAAATAGACACTACACCGAATCAACATGAATGAACAAGAAGAAATGTGGACCTCGTCGTTCTGTTCCAAAGGAGGGCCTTGAGTTTGATCTAGGGCATTCTCCTGGTGTTCAGGACACAAATCCATAGGCCGGTCTTCAAGTATTTCAGGATCTGTCAGAGCATAAAAATGAGTATGGCAGAAAAGAATATCATGGAAAAAATTACAGGTCTGTATATGTTGATAACTGAACTAAATCAGCATTTATTTCAACTCAAAACCACCCAAATAGACCATAAATGCAATTTAAAGATTACCTGTTGATGTGAGAGCAATTTGTTTAGCAAATACTAATGCTTTTTTGAGCGCAACATCAACTTAAGTTCTTAAATGTATGTAATGCAAAATACATAAGCAACAATCAGGCTGGGTTTGGCTGAAGTTCAGGATATCCAACAAGTAAACTTTTGGGATTCATAAAATTTTTAGCTATTTTGAAAAAATAATAATTTGGGTCCTTCACGTAATTTCAAGCTTATTACGGGTTACAGTCACAAAATTCATCTGCAACGCACTAAAAAATTTGACACAGTAACTAAGAAACTCGGAGAAAAAATAACAAAGAAAAAATAAAAAATAAAAATATAAGAGACAAATTAAATGCAACAGTAAACACCTGCAGGTCTTTTCCTCTTGGAGATATTTTTATTGTCTCGTCTTCTCTTTGATCTTAAGTTCGCTTTGCTTTGTTTCTTCTTGGATGTGACTGTAGGTTCCTGGATTTTCTGTTGAACAAAACAGAACAGCATACTTTATAGAAGAAAGATTCCAAAACAAAGAAAAGCAAATAATTCTTCCTTGATTAAATAAACACATTAACTAGAACATTTTATTTTTCTTAAATTTTCAGTGTCGAAAGCCTGCTGGGGAAACCAAACAATTTCTCCACCATTAACTTCTCTCTTTCCAATGCTTGTTAACTTAGCATGTAATCTTGCATAAGACAAGAATTGATATTTAATTTACAAAATACATTGAAACCAGCAGCAACGTTAGTGCAAAAAATATCTGAGGGCCAATTTCACATAGTGACATGACATTTTGTAAGCTGATTTGATCACATACAACTATTACTAAATATCAGACGATATCCCTACTTGAGATTATCAACTACTGATTGATTTAGGTTAATGTTTGTACAAAGCCAGGCCGGATTAGTGCTCAGGTACATAATCTATATAAAAGAAATTAATCTTAACAACATACTCTCATCAATTTAGACAATGCCTTCATGCTTCAGCTAATGGAGCACAGAACCTAAACATTTTATCAACAAACTAATATTCACTGAGTGTGGATCCCCTTAGTTTAGATAAGATGTCAAACAATAAAAGTTGTTTACTGAAAATAGTTTGATTTGAGAAGTTGAAAAATGGTGACATTCAAACTGTCATTAATTGGAATTATTTGACAATTATTTTGAACCATAACTCGGGTTGGGGTAAATGAAAGTTCTCTAAATAAAATAGCCAATAAAAGTAACAGCTACAAAATATCAAAACTATTAACTGCGCAAGACAACTAATGTTGAAAAGTTGAAGACCTCATCCTGCCCAGACAAAAGTTACGTCTGATAAATGTCATCGAGAAACAAGAAAGAAGAATTTCAAGCAGAGAAGCGCAAAATTTCAAATTAAGAAAAAGAATGTACAAGAAGAAATACAAACCTCATTCTGCTGTCCGGGATCAGTCTCTTTATTTTGTTCTGGGGCACCATCTTGAATTCCATTGTCTGTATCCACTGTTTGTTCACCATCTGATGCATTATTTGATTGAATTAAAAAGGAAAAACAAACAAATAAATAGATAAATATAAGTTGAGATTACCAAAATGGAAAAACTGTAGGAAATAAATGTGAGGACAACTGAAACTAAACTCCCAGTGCATAAGCACGTATCTGGTGCCAGGACATATTTATCAATAATTGCCTCCCAGAGTTCGGTTGGAAGCTTGTAACTTGTCATGGGGACAAAATATCCAAATTCAAGAAAACTTTCATTTGTGGAAATATGAGTTAAAAGTAGACTCAGAACTAAAGCAGGCATATTCACTTTGCAGACATGTTCAACTTATTGTTCAAGCCAACGGTCTCATGTGCATATGTAATGAAGTGATTACACCTCCCTCATAATCATGAGCAAGCAATATCCCCAGACAGATGTTTGTTACCCTAATCTAGGGCTTGACTGCAAACAACCTTCAAATGATCTAAGACTTTCTATCGCGAAACAAGAGATAGTGGGAAGAGGAGGGTGGGTAAGAGATAGAGACCAGGGATCTAAAGAGTTGGGCACCTCGTTTCTGAATGAGCATACATTCAAAAGATTATACAATTTCTTCACAAGCATAAGGTTTACTTCCGGTGGATGTAAAGTAATATATGATGAATTCTCACAGTAGTTGGACCTTCTTGCCCCAATATAATGTGCTATTATATAGTAGTCATTTATCCTTGGCTGTTCAATTTAAGAAAAAGGTTCTTGCATGTTGCTAGGTCCTTTTCTGTGAGTTGTGCTTGGATTAGAAGGGAAAGGTATCAGTCTACCAGACATAATAAATATTCTAGATTAAGTGAATTTTTATTCCATAATATTCCATGTAGCCAAGATCTAGATCAATGACCAATATACTAATAGCAGTTTTTATAAGTTATATGTATATATCAATTAGTAAAAAGAAATAAATTAATATACCATGCTTATTCTGAATGCTATTGGATCTTTGCACAAGAAACTCACCGGGTAATCTATTAGAATGTACAGAAGCAATAGCCTCCTGCTGCACATTTTCCATCTGTATTGCGAAAGCAGAGACTCACTAGGTAAAATTCCTTAAGAATAATTCCAAAACAATGCAAATGATAAAATGCAAACAAAGAAACAGGGGAAAAAAATCACCATGTCCAAATCATTTGTTTCAATTGTCTGAACATCTGTATCAGCGCCAGCACAACTTTTCTCATTTATAACATCATCACACATTCCACCATTGTAATTCTCTGACACAGGACAGGACTCCCTCAGACTATAATCACTAGCAGAAACAGGATTACTTAAATCTTCATTGACATGTTTCTCATGAGAACTTCTAAAATCTTCAATTGCAACTTCAGTTGAATTCCTAGTTACATCCGCACCATCATTTCCTTCCGTTGTTACAGAATCCAACTCACCAGAAATTGGAAAAGTATTTTCCACTTCAACTGGATCAGAAAATTTATTGCTGTTTCCACCAGTAGTATTCTTTGCTAACAAATATTCCGTATCAACAGCTGAACCCCTAGTTACAACTGCACCGCCATTTTCTTCAGAAGTTACAGAATCCAACACGCCAGAGATTGGCAAAGTATTTTCCACTTCAACTGGATCGGAAAATTTATTGCTATTTCCAGCAGTAGTTGTATTTTTTGCTGGCCAATGTTCCATATTAACAGCTGAAAATGGATCACTTGAAGGATTGGGCCGAAATAATTGTTTTTTCAACAATGATAATGAAGCCAGTGGACTTTTTGGTGGAGTTGGAGAACCAAAACTAGAAAAAGAATTTTCTATATTCTTCTTTAGAGGAGTTACAGTTACATTCCTTGGTGCTTTCAACAAATTGTGTATGTCTGATAATGCATGCCTATGCTTTTGCAAGTTTGCTCCAGAAGCCTTAAAATCAACCCTTTGAACAGCCTGCAGCTCAGGAAGGTTTAACTTGTCAATGCAAAGATGTTTGATTGATAACCGCTCCTGTAATAATTTGGCTGTTTCGTCCTCATCTAGTTCTTCAAAATCATTAGTAAGAAATTCCTCAAGAAGCTCATTAACTCTGTTTTCAGTCTTGGCTACTGAACCTATATGAAAATAATTACTTATCCTGTCAGGCATTAAAGAGGAAAAGGAATTTAAAATTGTTCCAAAATTAGGAAGATTATCACTGGGGAACTCTCTTAGTTTTCCTTCATCAGCATTTACTCACCATTTGATTTCATTTCTTCTGTAGCTAATTCTGTTTGTTGCAATGCATCATTTGTTAATTCAAACTCTTCAGCTGATGCACTCACTGGTTCTTCTTGGGATGCAACATCTGGCTGTGCACTTTCCTGTTGTGAACCACAATTAGAAAGAATATCCTCTTCAGACATTTCCTGGGATTGGGAGGGCATCGTTGGATACAGATGTTTGTACTTTGCTGATGCTCTCCTGAGATATGGAAATATATCATATGAGGTAAAATAAACACAGAATAGGGAGAAAAGCTTTGTCATAGAAAACATATGCAGTGCCCAATTAAATAACCAGAATCAATTATCATACCCAGGAATTCCTGGCCGTTGAGACCTCGGAACCTTAAACACATTATACTGATCAGAATCTGTAAACGCATAGCCTGTATGTTTGGCTATTTCCTTTTTGGCATCTAAACAGGCATGAGAAAACAAAATGAGCTATTGTCAAGATAAGACAATAATGTCATTCATATAGATAATAAGTACAACTCACTTTCAAGCCTGTCATAAGCAGAGAAGAAGTCCTCTGGATTTTTAAATTTATCAAAGTCCAAAGTTGGTTCCAAATTCACCATAGGCTGACTGTAAATCAAGACATAACAGTATTTTTATATATATTATGTAAATGATTCATAAATAATACTTCTAATTCATCTTTCAACAAGTCGACTCTACCTTATATTAGGAAGCAAAGAAAATCGAGGACGCTTTCGACCTAACCCTGGCCTCTGTCCACGGGGATATTTCACAGCATTTTCTGCTGCAAAATTGTCTATGTTTTTTGATGCTACATTATTAGTCGTTTTGGTATCTTGGGCTTCTGCAGCAGTAGCTAAAATACTTTCTATTTGCTCTCTAAGCTTATCAGGATTTTGTACAGGCTGAAAAACAAACACGGGATATAGACTTAATGAACACAAACGTCTTGGGAAACAACAATTCAGAAATAAATAATATGATAATAAAGAGAAGCCTAATATTCTAATTGGATTGCCTTACATGTACAACTTACATCATATAACCCTAAAAACCTGAAAAAATGTAAAAGGGGGCGAACTAAATTTTAGTTTATTAGCTGAAAACCTATAGATACGAAACTTCATATATCCATCGTAGTAGAAATTTTTTCTTTCACTTCCATTTCAACTCTAAAGGAATAACGAGAATGTCACAACTAAACAAGCCCTAAATTTAAAATAAAATGAAATAAATGATAAAACAAATAGGCTTAAAGCATCTAAGTAACTAAGATAATAGCATCCAAACCCCCCAAAATTCCAACGCAACGAAATGATAACAAAAATGAAAAATCATAGCTCATCTAAAAAAAAAAATCCTAAAAACTTTTTGTGATTCTAAACAAATTTGATTTACAATCGGAGAAACACTTAAAATAGAGCTTAAAACTAAAAGGATAAAAGAATTGATAGAGGGGAACCAGGGATTTGAAGCGGCGATGATTGACGGAATCGAGAGATTGAGGCAGATTAGGAAAAGATGCGAATGTTCGAGAAAAGAGAGACAGTCCTGTGTATCCCTCAAGTGGATCCGTCAGATCCGCCATTGTTAGGTTTCTGGCCTTAGCGAGAAAGAAACAGTAACTGCATGAACAAGAACTGACAACTAGCAAGGAGCATACAGCGGATTCGAAAACTGGAAAGAAAAAAAAAAAAAAAAGAAGAACAAAAAATACAGCGAATTCGAAAGGGGAGAAAAAGCGGGAGCAATTGTGTTGTGTGTAGTGCAGAGCTTTGATGGTTTTTTTTTTTTTTGAATGCACATATTACTCCTTAAACTTGTTTAATATTGTCAATTTAACCACATTTTATCCGTAAATTGAAATATAAAATATTATAAAAATAAGATATGTAAAATTATACTACACTTTTTTCAACCACAACTTTTATCAATTTTTTTTGAGTAAATTTAAACGAAAATATCTGAATTTTGGGGCTCTTACATGATCGTACCTGAACTTTTTTTTTTTATAAAAATACTTGAACTTCAAAAGAATTTGCAGAAAATTGTTTTTAGCCATTTTCAGGTCTCTAGCCGGTTACTATGATGACGTGGCCTATTTCAATTTTACAATTACATACATATTCTTCTCCTCTCTCTCCTCTTTAATTTAAATTGGATCTATTTAAAATTTTTCTAATTTTTCAGGGACTATTTTATAAATATCCCTTTATTTGTAACCTACAAACCAAAATCCATAACTCCATTTCATAGCCGGTTATCAATCCCACCACCGAACAACCACAATTTCAGCTGTAACAACCATCACCTCCGACACCATCACCCACCATCTTCTCTTCCCTCCATCAAACATCTTCAACTTCCTCTGCTATCATCTTCTTTCTCGCTTCCTTTCTTTGTCTTTTCGATCTAGTGTTGTAGATGCATTGGCTAGATCCAAACCCAGCTCAATCCACCACGACCGACCACACTATAACCACCACCAGATCCAACACCACCACTATCGCAACCCTCACTTCCGCACCGTCTCCCTTAGCCATCAAAACCCCCACGACAACACCTCCGAACACCACTTTTCTTGCTCCTAAACCCTCCTCCGCAGTAGCTCCCAACTCCACCTCTGCAACTACTGTAAATTACTCTGCCACTCCATTGCCGGCAGTTAAACCCAATGCTACCACCGCCTCCATCATCGCTGCACCGTCGCCTTCATCGCTCCCTTGTAGTGCCTATTGCCAACAGCTTAACAATATAATCGATGCTCTAATCAGTGTAATCAGTGCTGGTGACTTCAATGCTTGGGCCAACGTCCTCTCGGTGGGTGGCCGATCTTGTTCAGTTGAAGCTTCATCCTCGAATTCCAACGCCTCTCCTTCTCCTGGATTACTCTATTTACACCGAAGCTTATCCTAAAGTTGTAAGTTTGGCATTTTTGGGGTAATTCAGTTGTTGGATTTTGGTTTTTTGGTGTTCAAAGTTAAATTAATTTTCTGGGATTTTGTTGTTCTTGTGAAAGGCTTGTAATGATTTTCCCCTCTGTTTTTGAACTATCTGTTGATTTTATCTATGCTTTTAGAGTGATTTGAGGATCCAAATGTTGTGAATCTGTCACAAGTAGGTATTGTTTTTCTTGATTAATCTGTGAATGTGTAAACTCTTGGTTTGATCTTGTGAATTTACTTAACAGAGATTGTAATTGATGCTGGAGCAAATGTATATCAAACAGAGAAATGTCTAACATGTTCTTTATAGCTTAAAGTTGTAAGTTTGAATGTTGATTGGATTGATCTTTGTGATTTCATCAGATTTTGAAGTTCGATTCTTCTCTCTCTACTTTTTCATTTCTTCGTTTTCATTTATGGGTTTTCTGGACTGAAAATTGAAAAGTTCATTTGAGTATGTGCTTTGTTACCTTTCTTCTTCTTTTTCATTTTCAATTTCGATTCCAAATTGAACCATGTGGCATGTTGGCAGAAGGTGGCAGTGGTGGTGTAACAGCCGAAAAATTATAATTCTTGAATAAAGGATTAAATCGTAATAATATTAGATTAAGTAAAAATTTTCATATTAAATTTACGGACTATAAAAAAAGATATTAGACTGATTTATATATAAATAAATATAGTTAAGT
>CATIWJ010034858.1:0-18114 GCA_949640765.1 Croton laevigatus | reverse complement strand
AGCTTCGAAAGAGGAGGTGAAGGTTTGCTGCTGCTTCTTTCCGTACATGTTCCAGAGAGAAAGAAGAAAGAATGAAAGAAGATGGCGCGTGGAAAGAAAACGTAAAAGACTACCGTTTTTGCAATTAAATTTTAAAGAGTTCTGAATTTATTTTTTAAAAATAGCGTGTTTCCATTTTCTAAAATGAAAGGGAAACTGGGTCTTTCTTTATATATATATCTCAATTCTTAAGTAGACATGGTATACCACATCATTCATGGATCAATTAACTAGAATAATGACAATTAAGCAAAACTAATTATGTTAGAGAAAAATTAACACAATTAATTATGAGAGATAAAATAAATTTGTATTTAATTTTTATCTCTACTAATTAATTTTGAGTATTTAACATCATTTTTATGGATTGTTCTATGGAGGACATGGTAGACTAAATTTACTTAATAATAAAAGGATCTAGTAGGACTTGACATATTCAAAAGTATGGTATATAACTAATTTTCTGAATGAGTTTAAGTTGTGGCAGTATTTTTTTTGGGTTCTTGACCCTTCGCATTGTTACATAATCATATTCAAATGGCACCTGCATCGACAAGTTTTTTTTTTTTTTTTTGAATGAACCTGCATCGACAAGTTATGTGCTAGTAAATAATATATTGTAAAGAGAATAATAATAAAAATAGGGAGAAGATTACAGAAGGACAATAGCAATAAAGCTTAAGACCCAGGTTCGAAGCTCTTGGAGTGCAATAAAAATATTCCCCTTTTTTAAATGCTCGAATATGATGCGTGTGTAATATCTATGTAAAAAAAATCTAGTATAATACTAAATAATATATTATAATGTTTAAATCATTTTCTAAATCAACATGGAATGGATGTTCACTAAACCTAATTTGATATGACCAACATTTTGGAGCTCCAACCTTGTGAATTGTAAAATACCGTATACATCCTAAAATATTAGACTTTTTAAATGACATATTTTAAAAAAATTTAAAATTTCTCATATTTAAAATTAATTTATAATTAAATTAGCTCTAATACTCTTATTTTAATATATTTGAAATATTCACTGTCTTCATTTTTAAGAGATAATCTTGAAAAAAATCATTTAATACTAATGTAAATATAAAAAGTGATTTATATTTTGGGACATTTTAAAATTAAAAAAAAAAAAAAATTGAGCCTCTCGCTTCGAGAGCTCTCAAAATATATATATATATATATATATATATATATATTTATTTATTTATTTATTTTTTTTTTTTATGGACTGTAAATTATTTATACTCAACCTAAAATTAATTTTAATAGTCCATATAATGTAACTTTATATTAAAAATTAAATTCAATGACCTCAATTATTTTATATTTAATTTATAATATAAGATTGAATTTTATGAATTGTGTACGACTGATATCTACCCTGATAAAAAAAAAATCCAAAAAGAAAAGCTTCGACACACGTCTGGAAGCGAGGCGTTTAGTCAAAGGAAAAAAAACAACGGCCTATAACTACGCTACACTCTAAAGCTACCTTAGCCACTTTAAACAAAAATTCCAGATTTCCATATCAGATGATGATGGAGTTCTCTGTAGCTTCTGCTCTAATCACATTTCTACTAGCCATAGCTTTGATTCAAGCAATAATCTTGATTTCAAAGAGAAACAAAAGAACAAGTTCCTGCAATTTCAAGCTTCCACCAGGCCCCAAACCCTTACCTTGTTTAGGCAATCTTTTAGAACTTGGTGATAAACCTCACAAATCCTTAGCTAATCTTGCCAAAATCCACGGTCCATTGATGACTCTAAAATTAGGTCAAATCACAACAATCGTAATTTCTTCTGCAAATTTAGCCAAACAAGTCCTCCAAACTTTTGATTCCAGTTTCTGCAACAGAAACGCAGTTGAAGCAATCCAAGCTCGTGAACACCACCAAGTTTCAGTAGCTTGGCAACCTGTTGGAGCTCCATGGAGGAATCTAAGAAAAATTTGCAATTCTTACTTATTTAGTAGTCAGAAGCTTGATTCTAATCAGGAATTGCGGAGAAAGAAGATTCAAGACCTCGTTGATCAAGTTGAAGCCAGTTGCCGCCTTGGTGCCGCGGTGGATATTGGGGAACTAGCTTTTAAAGTGTCACTTAACGTTCTGTCTACGAGTGTTTTCTCTTTGGATCTTAGCGATTCGAAATCGGATATTGTAAGGGAGTTTAAGGAAGTAGTGAGATGCGTGATGGATGAAGCAGGTAAGCCAAACTTGGCAGATTATTTTCCGATACTTAGGAAGATTGATCCGCAACGTATAAAGCAGCGGTTGGCTGTTCATTTTGGGGTATTATTCGAAATTTTTGATCGTATAATTGACAAGCGGTTGCTGCTAAGGAAACAACCGGGATATATTCCGGCGAACGACATGCTTGATACTCTTCTCTCCCTCAGCGAGGATGATAACAGTGAGGGGTTGGATTTAAATTGCATTAAACATTTGTTTTTGGTGAGTTCTTTTCTTTCTAATCCTTTTACTTCTTATATTCTTGCAGTTCGATCCTTAATAAATAATAATTACTAACTTGTAAAAGAGCATAATAAAATTTTATTTTTGAGAGTAGAGAAAAATAAAATAATTATAGGCCCCTTTAGAATAAAATGCTAGTTTGTTTCTTTCACCCTTCGTCAATTGCACATTGTTTGTAGGAAATTATTGTTTGATAAACAAACCTGTATTGTTGCATATTTCTAAAAGGTTAACAAGTTTATTTAATTACTAAATGACTAATATTTTTCATTTGTAAAATCATAACAGGATCTATTTGCTGCTGGGACTGATACAACTTCAAGCACATTAGAATGGGCAATGACAGAACTACTTAGAATTCCAAAAACATTAATAAAAGCTCAAGCAGAAATCGAGCAAACCATTGAAAAGGAAAATTAATTCAAGAATCAGATATTGTAAATTTACCTTATCTACAAGCAGTAATTAAAGAAACTTTCAGATTACATCCAGCAGCTCCATTTCTCGTTCCTCGAAAGGCGGGAGAAGATGTAGAAATAGGTGGATTTATAGTCCCCAAAGATGCTCAAGTGCTAGTCAATGCATGGGCGATTGGTAGAGACCCAAGTTTATGGGAAGATGCAGATTTATTTATTCCGGAGCGATTTTTGGGTTCGGATATCGATGTTCGCGGTAAAAATTTTAAACTTATTCCATTCGGTGCTGGACGAAGAATTTGTCCTGGATTGCCATTGGCAATAAGAATGTTGCACTCAATGTTGGGATCACTTATTAATTTATTTGATTGGAAACTTGAAGATGAGATCAATCCTAATGTTATGAACATGGAAGATAGATTTGGCATTACCTTGCAAAAGGCTAATCCTTTGCTAGCAATTCCTTTGAAATTGCAACATTAATGTACTGAATTTTAAATAATAATAATGTATCGGAATAAAATTGTTAAAGTTACATATGGTCTAAGCATATTGTATTTGTAGTCATAATTTAGATTTTAGCAGTAGTAAAATAACTTTCATACACTAATTCTATTGTTTATAATCAAATAAAAAATAAATTTTACACACTTTATAAAATTGATATAAATTAATATTTTTTTGATATGCATGAAAATGATATACAATAAACTTGCAGTGGAATAAGGGAGTAATAGTTTATCTTATCCTATATAAAATTGTTATCACGCCACTAGGTAGGAGTGGTTTGGCTGAAAGATACATATTGAAATCAAAGTCAGTGTCATCCTTTCTCTTCATAAGTTGGATTTTTTTGGGAAAATGAAATTGTTAATAATGTTACAGAACATTAGAGAATAAAGGGGAGAAAGGGCCTTATTCATCTATAACAATCACATAAAAATAACTTTTCTTGATTAAATGGGCAGTCTAATTAACTACAATAGGTAAAGAATAATACTAAAAAAATCTCAATAACACTAACTTAATTAGCGATGTTAGCCCATTTCATCGCTAAAAAGCGATTAATTAGCGTATAACTCATGGACATGATATTAATTAATTCTTTCTTTCTTTTTTTCTTTTTTTTTTACTGAAAATTTCAATATGATTTTATTACTCAAGATCTTGCCTAAGCAAGCTTACAATCTTAGAGGGAGGGGAAGTGACAAAGAGAGAAGGAGTAGTAGAACTCAGCCCTATAGTTGCCAAGGTATGAGCAACTTTATTTGCACTACGACGAACAAAAGAAAAAGAACAATTACCAAAAGAAGAAATTAAATGTTTGCAATCTTCAATCACCAAACCTAGAGCTGAATGGTCTACCACATCTTGACCTCTAAGTGCTTGAATAACAGATAAAGAATCTCCCTCTAACGAAACTGATGTGGTGAAGGACTTCAACCAACTTAAAGCTTCTCGGCATGACATAGCCTCAGCCACGGTAGGCTCCAACTGTCCATGAAAACAAGCCGTCCGAGCCGCCACAAACCGTCCTTTTGCATCTCTGACAACACAACCCAAACCAACCATACTCCGGTGCACATAGACAGAGGCATCGAAATTGCATTGCCATCCTTCCTCCTGCTGGTTTCCATCGCATGCGGGAAGAAGCAGAAACAGTAGATGATTGTGTTTGGGCATTTCTCCACTCTTGAACCATTCGGGACCCATTGAGAATGATGTTCAATGGGTGAAAAGATTTATTGTTCCAAACAACCTGATTACGGGCATACCAAAGGTACCACGCAATCCCTACCAGAACCCCTGATGTATCAATATCAAAAGAGCTAAGCACATCACTCCACCACCCCGCCACAGAACCTGCTGAGCTTGAAAAAGAAGAACCTAAAGGTAATGCACTCCAAACTCTACGTGCAAATTCACAATCCACTAAACTATGGAACGTGGTTTCCTCATACAAATGGCACCAAGGACAGAGACCTGCAATAGCAACCCTCCTAGTACGCAAATTAGACAAAGAAGGTAAAACATCAAGGCAGGACCTCCATATAAAAAATTGAAACTTCTGTGGAACTGATAATCCCCAAATAACCTTCCACCAGTACTGCTAAAAATCTAAAGTTGGGGATGGCTTTTGTGACATGAGCCAGTAATATGCCGACTTTATGGAATATCGCCCCTTCTTGTCAAACTTCCATATGAGCTTGTCTTCCATAAGCCGATTTAATAAGGGAGTAGCCATAATCAAATTAATATCTGCAGCATCAAAAATACCTGTGAGTACATCAACATCCTATGCCAACCCCTCAACATTCACATGAAATAAATTAGCAACCACAGCCTCTTGAAGTTCTGGTGAAACCGGTTCTGTTGAAGGCAAGCCCAATGGAGAAGAGAGCCACGGATGTCTCCAAATTTTAATACTCCGGCCATCACCTACCTGGTAGAAACTGCCCTGCTGCAACAGAGTCCTGGTTGCTAGTAAACTAGTCCAAATGAAACTTGGAGAGGAACTCCGACCTGCATTAAAAAAATCAGAATTTGAATAATACCGAGCACGATAAAGGCGTGCTACCAAACAATCAGGTTGGGACACCAAACGCCAGGACTGTTTTGCAAGAAGAGCTAGATTAAATTCATGGAAATTTCGAAAGTTTAATCCCTCCCACTCCTTCCGATGACATAAATGCTCCCAGGCTGTCCATTTAATCCCACTACCCCACCAAAAACTATTTAGCATCCGCTCCAGCTTCTGATAAATAGATTTTGGAACTAGAAACACACTCATAACATAAGAAGGCATAGCTTAGGCAACCGATTTAATGACAATTGCTTTCCCTGCTTGAGAGAGCTTCCAAACTTTCCACCCCTGAATTTTCCTGCGCATCCGATCCACAAGAAAACTGAACACATCCACCTTTTTTCGTCCAATATAGGATGGCAAACCTAAGTAATTACCCATAAAATCAATTTTATTCACACCTAACACATCACAAACACTCGCACCCACAGTAGCATTGACATTGGGGCTGTAAACAATTGTGGACTTTGAGAAATTAATACATTGACCGGACGCAGCTTCATATTTCAGGAAAATATCTTTCATCACTCGACTTTCCTCAACATCTGCATGAAAGAAAAAATAGCTATCATCTGCAAAGAAAAGATGAGAAACTATTGGAGCCTGTTGACAAATTTGACATCCATGGAGAAACCCCTCTGCCTCTTTCTATCGAATCAAACCAGACAACCCTTCCATACACAGAATAAAAAGATATGGAGATAGAGGATCTCCTTGTCAGAGCCCTCTCTATGGAGAAAAAATTGAAAAATTGCCTTCATTATGTGTAATTTTATACTGAACCGTACCCACACATAGAATTATTAAGTTCACAAACACACTAGGAAAATTCATCTTATACAAAACTGCTTCCAAGTATGGCCATTCAATTCGGTCATATGCCTTAAACATGTCAACTTTCAACGCTGCCCACCTATCCCTCCCAGTTCTTTTATTTTTTAGAAAATGCCCGACCTCAAATGCTATCATTATATTATCCATAATAGATCTATTTGGAATAAAAGCACTGGGATTCCAAAATCACTGAATGCAAGACAACTTTCAACCTATTCGCAATAGCCTTAGTCATGATCTTAAAAAGAACATTACAAAGCGCAATAGGTCTCAAGTCCCCAACACCCTCAGGAATTGTTTTTTTAGGTATCAAAACAATATGCGTCAAATTAAGATCAAGAGGAAAGGCTCCTGAATTTAAAAGATTCACACAAAAGTCAGAAACTTCCTTACCAATATCATGCCAATATCTCTGATAAAAACCAAGATTAAATCCATCCGGTCCAGGGGATTTATCGAGATGCATAGAATAGAGAGCTTTCTCCACCTCCTCCCTTGTGTAAGGCCGAATTAAAAAATCAGCTTGTTCCCTTGTTGTTGCCGTCTGAATAGTATCTACCACATCATCCAGCACGCAACCCCTAGATGCAAATAACGACAAATAAAATTCCTGTATTAGCTCGGCCAACCCTGAACCCCATCCCCTCCATTCCCCATCCTCTCCTTTAAGTCTCCAAAATTTATTCTTTCGCTGCCTATATGAAGCAGACTGATGAAAATAATGTGAATTAGAATCCCCCTCCTTCAACCATAATTGCTTAGACCGTTGTCTCCAATATGTCTCCTGTTCCAGATGCATAGAATTTAATTCCTGATTAGCCCTTCATAATTCCTGAATTGATACCTCGTCTTGTTAACCTCAAAGACCAGATATTCTCTGTCGAATTTGTTTGACCCGTGATCTAAATCTGTTTCGGTGGCCTGCTCCCCAACTACCTAAGTCTACCGAACATTTCTGCAGTTTAGAAAGAAGCCCCACTTCATCACCCTGCTCCCACACCCTTTTAACTATTTCTTGACAATCCTGCTCTCTATTCCACACGTTTTCATACCGAAAGTTTCGTGGCACGCTTTGGGTAGCACCAATAAGCCGAAGAATAAGTGCACTATGATCCGATTGAGTAGAAGAGACATTTAAAACTGAAGCTGTCGGAAAGAGAGAGAACCATTCATGTGTTGCCAGTACCCTATCTAACTTCTCCTCTATCCATATAGTTCCGTTTAAAAACGGGTCCATATGTACTGATATCCCTCCATTGGAACTTCTGACAGATTACATGAAGTAACTGCTTCAGTAAACCCGTCCAACAAAAACCGAACTTGACGTCGTCCTCCTATCTTCTCAAACTCATAAAGCATGTCATTGAAATCCCCTATAATACACCAAGGATCTCTCGATATTCGATAAATATCCTTCATACATTGCCAAGACTGCTAACGCCTAAATCTTTCAGGGAACCCATAAAAACTAGTAAACCTCCATACACCCAAGTCCCTGCTATGTACACATACATCAATAAAGTTTGTTCCATACTTAGACAATGTAAGATTAACATCTAACCCCTAAAAAATAGCAATGCCACCTTCCTCTCTCATACTATCAATAGAGAAAACATTGTGGAATGCCAACTTCTTCTTTACCCCCTCAATACCCGCTCAATTAATCATTGTTTCTATAAAAAAAACCACCTGCGGCCTATAAAGTTGCACTAGCTCCTGCAACTCTCGAAACTTTATCAGGGTTGGCCAAACCCCGACAGTTCCAACTTAGACAAATCATAGCTGCCGGCAGGCCTCAAGAAGGCCAGCCGATAAATCATTGTTGTCATTACAATCCGTTTCCATCACCATACCCTCCCCTCCACTAATCCCTTCCGAAACTCGCTTCCTTTTCGGGTCTGTAACCAACACTACCATATTCTCGTTTCGGATAGTACATGCCCTCTCCTCTTAAGTCTGCAACAGATTGACAAAGCCTCTGGTTGATCCCTCGTGTTCTAGGGATTGGGCTAACCTAGGAGTAGTACCTAACCATAAGGATTTATTCTGTTCCAATCTACTTGGCACTGCCCTCATCGCTGGTCCATACAGCTTTACAGCATTAGGATCATTCAACGCTCTATAAGCTCTACAGTTATTGTCATTGTGTCCTAAACAACCACAATAAAAACAAACATAGGGAAGTTTCTCATACTTGAAACAAACCCAAACCCAATTAGTCTCAGAAATTCCCAGTCGCACCCTTCTCCTTAATGCATTACGCACATTAAGTCGGACACGAACTCGAAGGTAACCCCTATAGGGACCCAAATAATCTTGCTCATCCACCATAATCACCTACCCTACAACTGCACTTAAAGATCTCACAACCCTTTCTGTTCGAAAACCAATGGGAATACCATGGAGTTGTACTAAAAAATTAGCATCGTTAACAGTTCATCCATATTATAGATTCGTTGAAAAACCAACAGTTTATTTTCAAAAGTCCAAGGAGCACCCCTCAACACCGGGTCAATATCAAACGTATGATTAAATTGAAAAAGAAACCTATTATTTTCCAAATCAATGATATTGATAGTATCAGCCGGCTTCCACAGCTTAGGCAATGTAACCTTCATTCCTATGTTGTTTAGATCTTTGTCAGTCAAGAAACGACCCACAAAGCTCTATCTCAGATCATACATCGGCCGTTCAACCACCTCTGGTCAAATAATATGTGTGTTCTCCTCTTCATCGATGGATAACTGTTGATACGTATGAATCACTTCTTCTGCCATCATCGTAAGAGGGAAAACAAAGGAACGATGAGAAGAAAACAAGAATAATAAATAATAATGGCGCCGCCAAAAGATAACATAAACAATTCACTAGAAAACAAAAACCCTAACTTTGGGTAAAAACAAAGCAACCCCAGTCAACATGCAGGGTAGGGACGCTTACTTATTGGATCTTCTTCTAAGTTCATTAATTTTTCATAAATTTGAAAGTTATATATAATACAAGTGATGAATTAGCAACAAATCAGCAACAAAAATAAGTATTTCCATTTTAAAAGCAAACGACGGCATTTGTGTCGTTGATTTCATCTCTATTTTATTATTGTCTTTTTGTATGAAGGCAATTCGGTTATAGGAAATCACATCTCCAATGTGGGGTTCTTTTGAAAAAATTTTGAAGCAAAAGCTGTGACAATTATTTCACAAACCGCTCCAATGAGAGAGATTGCTCTGCTATCTTTTTTACTACTTCCCCTTGGAATTTTACGGTATTAAGATTATAAAAGAAGAGAAAGTTTCGAGGGCAAAGTGTACAAGGTCGAAGAACATGAAGGTTTATCAAATAATTGATTTTAATTTAATTTACATTAATTTCAATTTCATTTTTAATTTGATTTTAATTTAGTTGGATGAGTTTATCTTTGTTTACTAAGTGTTTACTTCTTTTTATTATGTTTAAACTTGGTTTGATAATTTTACAATTTTACTTGTTACCAGTGCCGATTTTTAACCGAAAATCGACCATTTACAAACCCCTAGCAAATTTATACTGAAAATGATCATTATAAAGTCTAGATTTCAAATTCTAATATTTTAAGATTAAATTCTGAACTTAGAATTTTTTGAGGGATAAAATGACCAAAATGCCCTCGGAGTAAAAAATGACCGTCTTTTTCGACTTGATTATCGTTTAGACATTTAAATCATCAAATTATTTTAGAGTAATCTATTCTTAAATTTTTATATAGTTAATTACCTTTTAATAAATAATTTTGATAAATTACCATTTAGTCTTTAAATTAATTTTTGGGCTATGACAGTGCAACTTTGAGTTACTTGCCATTTTCAACTAGTTAGAAGTTGGATTTCGAAATGTAACTTCATATGTGTTTTCTTAACATGTTAAGGGATGTTTATGACTTACCTAGGGCACTTGAAAGTCCCTTGAGTTTGTTGTAACACATCCATTTTAAAAGTTCAAAAGTGAGTAAAAACCAAAAATTAATATTTATTTGGTCAGTTTTCACTATTCATTTAGTAAATTGCAATTCATTTAGTCATTTTTCAAGAAACAGCGTATATGAAGCCTATATGTAAGAAAAATGTTCATTTGTGGTAAAATATAAAAGAAAGAGCAAAAAGAAGAGATATAAACATTCGTTGAACATTGTTAAACATTCATTAAACTTAAACATAGTTGAACATGAATTGAACAATATTAATAAAATGTTAATTGAACTTAAAATGCTTATATTCTACTTGGTTGAGTTGAACTAAGTCGATAAGGATATGACGCATCATATTAATCATTCGTATTGTAGTACTACTATGATTATTTGTTCATCATTTGATGTAGCTATGACTACTGATATTCATTCGTATAGCCCCTGTTTGCCATATGTGTAGCTTTGCCTATAATTTGAGCCCCTGCCAAAATGATATACTATGATTCATTCTTTGGCTCCGGTTTTAACCATCAAGCATATATGATATGAGATATGATGATATTATCCATTCATCATTTGTCATTCATTGCATTATCTCCACAGCTCTGCTAAGCACTTTGTAGAGCAAAGAAAAACAATACTACTAATAAACAATAGTAATATAATAAGAAATATATAAATACATATGATTCATTTCCTTGTTTTATGATTTTGTTTTAAAATGTGTTCTTTGAAATTATTTTATTATTTATTTTCCATTCCAATAGTTAAATTACCCACTGGGCATTAATTGCTCTGTGAGATATTTCCTAACTCGCAGGTTTATTAGCAGTAGATAAATCATGTTTCAGCTCTTAGCTCAGCACTCCAAAGGTATAATTTTCATATTCTATATATCTAGTGGCATGTATATAATATAACAATTGCATGTTAGGACATATTTGTAAAGTATTATAGTATGCTATTAATATAGTAGTAGTATAGAATTTTTATATAAAGTGTTGCAAGACAAATTGTAAAATGGTATATAGAAGTGTGAATTTTTATTTGTAGCCAAAGTAAAGGTTATAAGGATGGTGTATATAGAAGTGCTTGTGTTAAGATTGAGCTCAAAAAAAATATTTTCAAAAACTTAAAAATCTGTTTTATCGATACTTGGTAAGTTAAATTATAGATGTAACTCTGCCAGATTTTTTGTAAAATCTAAGAAGGTAATTTGAAATAAATTAAGTTATAAGACATGGCAGACCATTAATGTGACACCTTATCTTAGCTAATAATAGTAGGTCAAGAAGGGGTGTCATTTTTATTAGTATTAGAGTTCTGGTTTAGTCGGTTCTGGGTATAGTTAGAAACATCAACTTTTAAAGCATGACATATAGGAGTAGTTGGGTCAGGTAGTAAAAACCAAGTGTATTTAATAATATTTTATTATTATTATCTTATTTTGAATTGTTAAAGATAAGGTTGCAAAAGGTAAAAGAAAGCATATAGTTGAGAAGATGACTAGGAGAGATCACCGCCTATAAGAAGGATGACTGACAAGGAGAAAGTTTTGTCCTAAAGAGTTCTTTATTTGGAGGAGACCCAAAAAAAAAAAAACATAAGGATGAGTTTGTAGAGATGCATAGGATCAAGTAGTGTGATTTTGGGATTATAAAGACTATGTATGCCTTTGCCATGACGATGAATGCAGAGCTTGAGGATATAAATCTGGTGGATTCCAATACAAATGTAGGTGATCAGGTGTCAAGGGTGGAGCCGAGGTTGGCTCAGGACATGCTACTTCACCCATGGCACATTTTGATGATTGAGTTGTGGAAGATGTGTCATAGTATAGTAGTGTAGTAGTAATTGTATATGTGTAAAATTTATGAAATAGTTAGTGCAACATTTGTTTGTTGTACATACTATGTAGACGCCCAAGTTCAAAGCATGGCCCCGGAACCCATCGGGACTTCGAGGTTAAACATGCTTAAGTCATGGTAAGGTCATGATGGGTGACCTTACGAGAAGTTGTAAATATATATAAATAGCAAGGAATATATAATAAATAAAGGTTTTGGATCGATGAACATGGCATTTGAAGGCAAAGATAGGCCAACGGAGCCCAACAAGACCCATCGGGCAATATGGAAAATGCTAAGGACCTAAGTGAAATTTTTTGAAAAGCCTCGTAAGGTCTTAGCAGTGCCCATAAAGGATGTCAAATATAAAATCTTGGGAGTTTACTGGTCGCAATGACATGTCACAAAATTTTCCTAAAACGCTCATATAAAAAGATATACTGAAATTCCTACGGAGGGCATTTTGGTAATTTGCCTTAAGGAAGTGTTAAATGATCAAGTGGGGAGGTTTTAGAATAACTCAGGTAAAAAGTACAAGGGTTCAACTATTGACTCAATTCTAGCTAATAAATATGCATACTTTACTTTAAAATCCAATCAAAATGTGGGAATACATAGGCATGCCCCTACCCTACTCAATAAGGCGTATAAATAGCATGAATATGACAAAAAAAAAAAAGGTCACTTTCATGAAAAGAGGCGATGACTTTATAAGGGAAGGAAGAAAGAAAGAAAGAAAATTCAAGGTAAATCTTAGTTTTTATACTTGAATTTTATGACTTTTAGCTTAGTTCTCAATTCCTATGCACGATTAGGTTGATATATATGATCAAATTCATGTTTTCTATAAGATTTAGTATGAACCCTAGATAGATGAATAGTAACATTTATGTACATGAAGGCTAAAGGTTAAAGATGATAGGATTAAAATGATTATTGATAAAAAGAATGAACTAAGTCTTTCATTCCAAGTTCTTGTAGCTTTTTTAAGACCATAAAGAGCTTTTTCTAATTTGAAAAAGTGATTTGGGAATTGGTGATACTAAAAACCCAGAGGTTGTTCAACATACACATCTTCCTCAATAAAACTATTTTAAAAAGCACTTTTGACATTCATTTGACATAATTTGAAATTCATATGGCATGTAAATGCAAACAAAATCCTAATGGCTTCCAATTTAGTAACGTGGACGAATGTTTCATCGAAATCAATGCCCACTTATTGATTGTAGCCTTTTGCAACTAACCTAGCCTTATTTCTAGTAATGGCACCTTTCTCATCTAATTTGTTTCTAAATACTCACTTGGTACCAATAAAAGAATGGCTGGAAGGTCTTGGAACTAGTTTCTAAACCTTATTTCTTTTAAATTGATTACGTTCCTTTTGTATAGCAAGGGTCCAATTTTTCATCTCCTAAGGCCTCTTTAACGGTCTTATGCTTAATTTGAGATATAAACGCTAACACAGTCGCGAGCATGACGTTAATGTGAGAGATCTTCAGGCTTGTGTGAAGCTTTGGTCATGGGCGCTAAGGGGTTTCTTGGAACTTTTAGGAACTCCGAGTGAATTTAAAGTGTTTTAGTAGCAAGTGCGCCTATTATTGCATGCGCGACCTCTTTGCCAGAAAACATCTTTTCTGTGCGATTGCTTTGTCGTGAGCGAGATGGAATCCTTTGGAACTTTTCTAAAGTCTAAGTGTTTTAGTCCCGAACGTGCCACTTAAACTTATTTTTCACAGGCGTGACGGCTGTGCCAGAAATAAGGCTTTCATTCTTTCTGCATGAATCTTAACTTATTTTTCTTTGGCTAGATTTTCTTTCGCTGGAATAACACTTAAACACTTGAAATAAGATTAGTAACTTCACAATTTTAAGTAATTTTGTCAAATAATAAAAATATATGGATTTTGAAATACCTAGCATGTGACGCCTGTCTTTTTAAATTTTAGCAATTAAGAATTTATTTAGATTTAATTGATGTTTAATTAAGTGATTAGAAGAGATTAAAAAAAATTAATTGGGAAATAGTGGGTATTGAGGAAGTTATTGTGTGAATATTTAAGGGAATGTGGACTAAAAAAGATGTGGCCCATTTAAATCACCCATTTTAAATTGATATGTGCAAATGTGAACAAAATAACATTAAAATTTTAAAATATCTACTTCATGACTAAGGAGTCTATAAGACTCCATCCATTTCCTATACCCACCCATCTAATTTCACTTTCAACATTCTCTCTTCACTTTTCTTTCCAACAACCCCATTCTCTTCTTCTTCTTCTTCTTTTTTTCTTCTTAAGGGCCGACCACATCTTCAAAATCAAGAGGAGATTTTCATCTCTTCCTTAAGAAAATCCATGGGAAAAGCTAGAACTAAGGTAAGAGAGTAAATATTTATTCTTCGTTCTTCCATACTTAGTGATTTTTATGTAATGAGGCTAAGCTAGGGTAAGATAAATTGAGATCAAGTAGATCTCTTTGGGTCTCTTTAAGATAATGATGGATTTAGTAAGTATATGGTTAGGGTTTGTAGAGATCTTAAAGATCTCTTGTAGATCTTGTTAGATCTAATTAAATCTATGGTAAGAGCGTATAGATCTAGCCTAGAAAATGTAAACCCTTGTGTTATTGGGTTAGGATTTTGGATTTCTCTCGAGAAGAAAGTAAAAATATTTTATATTTTTAGGAGATTTGGAAGCTAAAAAAGTAGATAAAGGCAAAGCTCTAGCTTGAGCTAGTGGAAAGCTATCTTTTGAGGTTTGGTACTTTAATCTCCCTTCTATTTAAATTAAAGTTGTTTTCTTGAAATTTTTTGAGTTTGTTGGATATGTTTGATTTGAGATTTAAATGTGTAAAAATGGGTTTATTTGAAAATAGTTTAATAAGGGGTTTTGAACTTTAAATGCTGGTTTTAAGGATTTTTCTAAATGACGTGATTTAAAGTATGAATGTGTATTTTGGTTGAAAAAGAGAAATTTCTGCGTACATATTATTTTACAACTGTCGCGCTCGCGAAGTGGTAGTCACACTCGCGATAGGCTTACTGAGTGGTTGATCTCACCTGTGAAGCAGGTCTGCACAGTCATGACGAAAATCCTAGTTGCGTCTGGAACTTCTGAAATTTTATGTTGCTTGTGACCTATGGTCCCACGCCCGAGTTAGAGTTGCTAAGGTTGAGTCACGTCCGTAACGCACTAGAGTGCCCGCGACCTACTTGGCAGAGATGTGCCGTATTTCAAATTACTTTAAAAGTTGGATTTAAATCATGTGAACTGATTTTTGAGCCCTTGAACCTAAAGTGTGGGTTTTTATATTTGAAATGCATATGAAAAATGGATGAATTAAAAATGACGAGCATGAAATGAAATGTTGTGAACGAGCTTATGATGTTAATGCTTAAGTGGTTAGGTTAGAACACTATGTTAAGGATTCGATACATCGTATGATACCTTCCGTGGATTTATGATCTTATTGAGAACAAACTAAACAGTTGTACAGGACTTAATAATTGAAATACAAAAGTCATATGGGACTTGCTGATTATTGTATGAGTCGTACGGGACTCAGAAAGGATGAATTGAATGAATCATTACCTAAACCTTATTCGTTAGTTCTATTCATGCCACATGAGCAACTTGCCAAGTTTAAAATAATTAAATGAGTTCTTTTAGTGAGGATTTATTTATTTAGTTATCTGTTTTCTTAAATGCTTTATTTAATGTATATTTTCAAGTTTTTTTTTTTTGTTTTAAACTATGGTTAAAGCACCCACTGAGTAATGATTTGCTCAGTGAGTTTATGTTTTAAATTCATAGGTTAAAAAGAGTAGATTGTAGAGTGGGTAGCAGTAGCAGCGCCGACGAGTCACATCAGCTTTTCTTTTGGGTAGATATTTCTATATTTTGAATTTTGGTAGATTGGCATGTATAACTAGGATTGATCATTATTTTGTAATGTACTTGTAATAGTGTCAGTATATTCTCTTAGGTTTGAATATGTATTATTATACTATGTTATGGATGATAAATGCATGCTTAGGTAATTGATTAAGTATATTTGAAGTGAATGCATGATAGTTATGGTGGAGGTTGTAAGGAGATGTTATAGAAGTGTTATATATGTATGACAATTTGATGGGAATGATAATGATGATGCAAAATAAAATATTGTAATAATAATAAAAAAAAGAGCAATATAATTAAAAATGGGTTAAACGTAGGTGAGCCGAGACTAAAACCATGGTTGTGACAGCTCTTCTGGTTCTATACGTAAAATTAGAATGTGTGTTACATGTCCAGGACCTTTGACATAAATAGACGCCTCGTAAGTTCCGTACAAATTGCTTCGCAATACAACATCTTTTAATTTCATTAAAATTTCGTGTATTGATTCTTGAATACCTGTTATTGTGGAAATTCATGTGGTATTTTCTAATATAAACTAATATTATAATAATTCAATATTATTATTATAAATATTAGAAAATAAAATTAGTAATAACACTACAAGAAAATTAAAAAATACCAATCGATTTTTCCAAGCGAATTATTTCGGTTGGTAAATAGCAACCGATTAACAAGCGAATAATTTCGGTTGGTATTTAGCAAGCGATTAACAACGGAATAGCAACTAAATTTTGGTAAAATTGAATAAAATTAATTGCAACCGATTTCCAACGGAAAATTACAAGCGTTTACCAACCGACTAAATTTCGCTTGTTAAAATAGGCGCGAATATTTGGAGCTCGAATTACCAACCGAATAACAACTGATTAACTACCGTCAGATTACCAACGGATTAAAATCGGTTGGCGAAATTAAACTTTCTTTTTTTTTAACATTTTACCAACCGAATTAGAATCGCTAGGTAAATTATAAAATTACAAAACAAAACCCTAAATTTCTAATTTCCATCTACGCCTCCCCTTTGTTCCGCCTCTCACTTTTCTCTTTGTCTCATCATGATTTTCCCACTCATTTACCACCGCCCACAATCTCACCCTCCACCTCCTCTGCCTCTGTTGCTCTTCACCTTCACCACCTCTTGCGCCGCCACTCTTCATCGTTGAAGACCCAACAGTTTTCGATCGGCACTTCCTTTGTGCTGCTGTACTCTGTTGAAGACACAACATTTGTCCTCCTTTCCTCTGTCGCTCTTCACCTTCACCACTTTCGGCGCCGCCACTCTTCATTGTTCCGCCTCTCGCTTTTGTGCTGTTTGGTTCCGTTCGCCCGTCCCCGTTGGTTGTTGTCCGCCTTTAGTTCAGGTAAGTTCTTTAATATTTTAGTTTTTTGCTTAATTTATTTTTTGCTTATGCAATATATTAATCTTCCTCTTCTATTTGTTTTGATAAGAACAATTTCAACTTGTTAATTGTGATTCTCTTCTTTCAATTTGTGCTTCCCATTCAAAACGCCACCTGCTGTCTCATCTTTGTTTTGCTCTCTCTCATCTTTCTGCTGTTCGCATCCGTGCGACGGTCGCCGTTGGTGGTTGTCCTCGCCGTCATTTCAGGTAAGTTCTTTTTTGCTTCTGCTAAATTCTTTTGTTGCTTCTGCTGATTTGTTTAGTTCTGATATTTTTGTTTGATTATGGATGTTTAATCTGGAAATATCTTTTTTGCTTCGCTAATTTCTTTTGTTGCTTCTGCTAATTTCTTTAGTTCTGATATTTTTGTCTTACTTGACAAGTTTGTCTTATAAGTATCATATGTTGGGTTTCTAATCATCTTAAATGCCTTTAATCTTTCTGCTATTTTGCATACTGTGTTGGAAGATGGTAGGCTCTAGCTACACTTTCACTCACAAAACACTCACACAAAAATAAGAGAGAAGAAGAGAGAAAAACTTTCAAGTGATTATTCTTATTCACTTTTTGTTTTCCTTGATACAAAATGAATTGTTGCATGGGTATATATAGTACCCAATCTACATAAACGTAAAACAAAAAATTAATTCAAAACTTACTAACT
>CATIWJ010034844.1:0-12003 GCA_949640765.1 Croton laevigatus | reverse complement strand
ATTTGTTTTAGCATTGGATAAGCCTAAGGTAAATTTTCATAATTATTATTTTGTGTTGTGTTGTTGGGCCAATTTGTAGTAATGGGCCTTAGAGTTTGATGAGAAGATGAGTAAGAAATTGAGTTGGGCTAATTGTAAAGATAAGTAAATGTTAGGTAATATGGGCTATGAATTAGATAGGTCTTGGAGGAAATAGAAAAGGAGAGAAGAAAGAAAGTGGGTATGATTTGGGTTAAATCCACCCGCATAAGTTTAAAACCAAGACCCACATAAATCCTAAAAATATCTTCTTCCACCTATAAATACCACCTGAAACCTAGAATCTTCTACTAATTTCCACCCTCTCCATTCGCCACCCTCCTCCCTTCACTCTTTCTTCATTTTTCTCCTTAACCCTAATCTTCAACTCTATCACCTCCATCTTCCATACTCTCTTGTAATCTAAACTCTAGCCGACTCTTCTCTAGTCAAGTTTAAGGGAAACTCTTCAATATTTGTCATCAAACACTTAAAGGAATTTAGGATTTGAGGTAAACAATGGTTATAATGTTAGAGTTGAGTTGATGATTTGTTAGGGTTGTAAGAGATTAAGTTGGATCTCTTATTATTTATGATAGAATAGTTAAGAAAAGAGTAGATCGAGTTGGTATAGGTGAAAATCTAGGGTATGTTGGAAACCTTAAGAATAGATGTTGGAGATTTAGTATATTTTCAAATAGATTCTAAAAATATGTTGCATTTATAGGTGATCAAGAAGCCAAGGCAAAGAAAAAAGGGAAAAAGGTTGCTTGAGCTTGGAAGGAGCTCAAAATTTAAGGTTTGGTGCTTCTAACCATGTGTTTTAAATTGTTTTTTTGTTTGTGAACATTTTTTAGTATATTGTGTTTGCTTTGTCTTGGGATAAAAATTGTGGTTTGAAAAATGAACATGAGTTTTATGAAAAACTGGACTTTGAACTTTAACACAGTTTTTACCCATGAAAACGACCTATTTTGAAAATGTGATAGAAGACTTTTTTGTAGCCTTGTTTATTATATTTCTAACACATTTTGAATCATCTCAATTAGATTTGTAAAATGAAAGTTATTATCAAAATACTAAAGGGTGCGCAATCTGAAATTCTAGGACAATTCGCCCGAGTAGCCTCAACTCGCCAGAGTTTGATCCAGAAACCAGATACTCGCCCAAATTTTCTATCCAGACACCTCCAGAGACAAAATACTCGCCCGAGTTGGGCTTCTAGCACACTCCAAAAGTAAAATACTCACCCGAGTTGCATTAAACTCGACTGAGTTGGTTTTCCTAAGCCAAATTTATGCATTTAAACACAATTTCTTTCAATGATTAATGAATTTAAATAACACAAATTGTCAAATACAATCTTCAAGGTATAGAAAAGTGGTAAATGAAATGATGAATATATATATATATATTGACATTGACGTATGTGAAATAAAATAAAAATGAGATTGAAACGTTAAATGCTCACAGTGGTCAAGTTAGAACCTAGTGATAAGGATATGATGCATCGTAGGGTTTGAAACCGCGGTAATGATATTGATATGGTTTATGATGAGATATGAGAAAACCGTATTGGTGTCTACAAACGGCTATATGGAATACGTGTTATGAATGAATGAATATATGAATGAAGTATCGGCGTTATAGTCTACAAATGGCTATATGGGATACGAATGACATGGTATCAGCGTTATGGTCTACAAATGACTATACGGGATACGCATGGACCCGATTCTTATCGTCAAGTTCTACCGAATGCCACTAGAGCCAATGATGATAACAAATGAATGCTTTTAAGTTTATAACTTGTTTATATTAAATGTTTTCTTATATGTTTTATTTTGCTTTAAATTACATGTTTTAAATAAATGTTATTTTTCAACTTCGGTTAAAACACCCATTGAACAAAATTTTGCTCAGCTAGTTTACTTGTCTAAACTCGTATGTCGAAGATAATAAAGTAGACATTGGTTGCAGTCAGTCGCTCTCAACACGGACAATGCAATCTTTTGGGGGTATAGTTTATATTTTGTATTACGTAGACTCGACATGTACATGTAATTACTAGGCTAAGCATTTAATATTATAAATATTATTTTGTGACCTACTATTAGTAATATTGTATTAGAATGCTATGTAATAGTGAGTAGCTAATTAGTTGGAATGTATGTATGATATATTGAAGTGCATGAATGATTGAGATGAGGAGTATAGAAGTGTAATGGCATGTGATGTCTTATTATACATGAATGGACTGTTGGAAAAAAATAAAATAAAAAATATAGGTCAACCGACTCTAAACCATGAAAGTAACGCTTCTTCTAGATTCATTCGTGGGCCTAGAAGGGGTGTTACATTATCATTATGCATGTTTGTATGATTTGTATGTGTTTTATATGAAAATATTGGTGTTAAGCATGTTAAAACTGAGAAGTATGATGAATTTTTAAAGAAGGCAAACATTTGCATAAGTAGTTAAATAGGCAGAATTTGATACTCAGAGCAGTCAAGTAGAGTTAAACACATCAGTTGCACTTATAATAGTATATACCATGAAGAAAAAGTCAGAGACCAGAAAGAGTATCAGAGCAAAAGAAGAAAAAATTTCTAAGGTAATGTTCTGTATACTATGTTGCATCAATTATGACACACTTAGCTCGGTTAGAAGTTGTCGGGTTAATGGGTGTTACCAGGACTTAGATTTTATAGCGTAACGTCTTATAAAATCCTTTATATTCTTCTTTCGTTTTGTACCTATAAAATTAAAAGTATTAAAAAAATAAAACAGTCGATATATAAATATTCGTATATAAAAATACTACATACTTATATACCAATTCTTATTTGTATATACGTATATAGGTATATAAATATAAATTCGTATATAAGGTTAAAATATAAATGTATATAAAATATATAAGAATGTGATTTTTTTTTAATGTGTATATAAATGTTTATGTAGTACAAATTTTTATATAGGTATATAAATATTCTGACTATTTTGTGTTTTCCATTTTTTTAACATTTTTTAATATTTTAATTTTAAATTTTATAGGTATAAAAAAAAAGTATAAAAAAAAATAAAAAATATATTTACTTAAAAAATTAAATTACTATATATTTATTTAATTCTAAATTTCAAAAATTACTATCTACTTAATTTTAAAAAGGAAAAAGAATCTACATATTTACTTAAGTCTTGCTATTTACTAACAACTAACTTTTCTTTATGTGTACATTATCGGGTAAATTTAATCGAAAGTACCCGAACTTTGGAGGATCTTATACAAAAGTACCTAAACCTAAAATTTTCGTATAAAAATACCTGGACTTCGAAATAATTTGCATTAAAAAGATTTTAGCCGGTTGCCTAGCTCTAATCGGTTACAAGCTGACGTGGGGACTGACAAAGCCATTATACCTCAGCTTTTTCTCTCTCCTCTCTCATCTTTAATTTAAATTGGACCTATTTTAAATCTTTTTAATATTTTAGGGACAGTATCATAAATTTCCCTTCAATGTAATCTCCTCTCTCCTCTCTCTCTCTCTGCTAAAAAACCCCTTTCCTTTCCTCTCCTCTCCTCTCCTTTTCTGTCAATCGCAACCACGGCGCCCACCTGGTATGGTGATGCATAATGTATAATTTAAACTCAATATCATTATAAACATTGCGTACATTATCAAATGCAAATCCTCCTGACAAATGTAACCAAAAGAATCAATACACAAACTCTGCATTTTTTTCTCCACTCACTAAATCACATCAACAACAACAAGAAAATAATTTATACTAACAAAAATTTATCAATTGATAGAATTACACATGTGCCTAATTTCACCTCTCCTTCCAGTCTTGATGCCATAAACACTGAGCTTCTCCATTGCTTTTTCCAAAATCTTAAAAGAATTTGTTCTGATCTTTAGCATACATCTCCACAAAAGGCCTGCTTCTTGGATCATTATATAATCCATGATCTGATTCCAATAGCCCCAACCCTTTTGGCAATTGATAATTCATATTATCAAACACTGTATTACAATCAATTCTGGTTCCCTGTTCTTCCCACAAAACATAAAAACTAGTTTCAATTCTAATATGCTCTAATCTTCTTCTTCCTATTGATTTTGAATGTGAAGAATTTACCTGTTCAATTCAAAATTGCAATCTCTGCTATCTTCTGACTTCCACTCCCCTAGCACTAGTGAAGAACTGAATTTCCTTTGTCTTAGTTTCGGTACAGTAATCACTGTTCTTAACTCAAGATTTCTGGTTTCCGGTGATGAAGGATGTTCATCCTTTGCTTTCGATTTCTAGTTTTGGTTTCAGATAGCTAGAACTGTCCTTCGTATCCTACCTCTTCGTGAATCACCGTTAAATTTCCACCTGATGAAACGAAATCAATATCAATCTAGGTTCTTTCGGTTCCAACCTCTGTTGTTCTCCGTTAAGTTCCTTTCGTTCATGTCTGTCTCATATCCTTCTGGTTCTTTGTACCTTTAATCGTCTCCCCCCCTTTTTTTTCCGGTCTGTCTCTGTATTTCTTTCCTTCGATCCCCCACTCCTCTTCGAAAAACCAGATCTTCAAATCTCTTCGTCTCGAAAATCCCAGAATACATATTATCTCCTCTTTCCATTTGTCGGGTTCCATAAACATGGCTCCCCATCTTTGTTCAATCTTCATTACAACGTGTTTCAGTCCTCATCCCAAAACACTGCTTTGCAGCTCATCTTGCCTCAAGCCACCTTTCTCGTCCAGAACGTCGTAGTTGGAGGAAAAGCGAAGGAGAAGTGAGATCAATGATCGGTGAGTGAGAGAAGAGAAGGGTGAGATCCATCAAGTGAGGTGAGGGATATATGAGAAGGGAAATTTATGACATAGTCCTTAAAATATTAAAAAAATTTAAAACAGGTTCAATTTAGATTAAAGATGAGAGAGAAGAGAGGAAAAGCTGAGTATAATGGCCATATCAGGCACCACGTCAGCTTGTAACTGGTTAGACCTGGTCAACCGGCTAAAATTATTTTTACGCAAATTGTTTCAAAGCCTAGGTATTTTTATATGAAAATTTTAAATTTAGGTATTTTTATGTAAAACTCTCAAAGTTCAGATACTTTCGATTAAATTTACCCATACATTATCACATACACCATTTGTAAAAGTTTTAAATATTTAACTATATCATTAGCTAAGTTTTTGGCTGCTACGACTATATGATTTTGATAAACTTAATCGCTACTACACACGTAAATACTATCATATACACCTCTTTTTTTTTTCATAAAGATTATGACCTGTCAATTTTTTTTCAACCGTAATTGTGCTTTTTTCAAAGATGAATTATTTTTAAAATTAATGTCTATAATTATACATTCAGTCACAACAACATTTATATCTTCTATTTTATTTAACTCCAATTATAATTTGTATTAATTTGTATTTTAGCATTGAAGATTCTTAGTTACCCTTTTATCATCGTGGGTATGAATAAGATATACTGTAATACATAACAACATTAAAAGTCTAACAAGCCGGCGCATGAATAAGGAAAAGTATCAGTTTTTTTTTTTTTTCAACTCAGAAAAATATCAGTCAATTACTCTTACCTGTGTTCACTAATCCATCCGGTTATTTGTTTTTTCACTATTATTTTTTTTAATATAAATTTGACTTATTTCTTTAGAAAAAGAAAATGATACGTCTGTTTCAATAAAATAAACAATTTTTATTATCCATGTCAAATTTTTTTATATAAAGTTAGCATTAATATTACTTTAAAAAAAAAGTTGAGAATAAAAAGAAAATAGACCTCATATATGCACTAAAATACAGTTTACTACGTAAAAATAACACACTTGTCCAATTTAAATCTAAAATATCAACTTTCTATATTTTATTGAAATACTTTCATACACAAATATCTCTATTTTACTTAAACATAAGCAGAAATTTTTTAATATGGGGTTTAAATTTTTGGTAGAACAAAAGAGTGGACAGTCAACCAAAATTAGCTAGGAGATATTGTTTTCAAATCCAATCCTTCATGTTTTCATTACTTAATGGGGTAGGATGCATTGCATATATATGCCTTATTTGATGCTAAAATTAGCATGTGGTGCAAGAGATTACAACAAATACAATGCAAAACCATTTTTTAACAAAACTCCTTTAAGGAAAAGGAATTGAACATGTAATATATTTTGTGTATTTTACCATTAAACCAAACCTAAGGAGGATTTATTAACAAAAATAAGAGTAAACAATCTCCATAACCCTAATCTTGTGACTATTATCTAAAGGGAACTGGTTATGTTGCTCAAAATTAATCCATCTAGATTTCAATGAAATCAGAAAAGACCATCTATTCATAACTTACTTGGGGATATAACTACTAATAGTATACGAAACAAAACTATGAGTTTTCTTCAGACATCTACAAGAATCACGACCGCTCATCAATTATATATCCCCCAACTTTTGGTGTCTTAAGTCAAGTTCCACCTAAAAGCCAGCGGCCTAACATTTCTTATAATGTTTTGCATGTATAAATTGAAGGCTCTTCCCAACTCTTGTTCCTCAAGGTGACAAGTTCCTCTCTTCATTGCCTCTCAAGTAACTTTACACCTTCAAATTTTCATCAAGATATGGCATTCTTGACACATGAGCAGTTGGCTTCCATATTTGGAATCCTAGGTACGTAAAACCATAATTATATAATTGAGTTGAACTGATAAAAATTTACTATTTAATTATGGTTGATTAGACCAAATCTAGATAAGAATTTCCCTAATTTGTTAATTATATTATCTAACCTTTCTTCATTTTTGTTCCCGTATATAGGTAATATTATATCATTCATGGTGTTTTTGGCGCCAATGTAAGAGCATTAAATACACAAAATTAATATGTAGTGAATTAGCATGTCATCAAATCAGCAAAATATTATTTTAAGTTGATGCTAATTAACTAAGATTTTACAGGCCAACTTTCTACAAAATCTACAAGAAGAAATCATCAGAAGGTTTTCAATCCATACCATATGTGGTTGCAGTGTCGAGTGCAACATTGCTTTTATATTATGCTCTTCTAAAGAAAAATGTATTGTTGGTAGTTACTATCAATTCTGTTGGGTGTGTTTTGGAAGTTGCTTACATTATTTTTTACCTTATATATGCAACAAAGAAGGATAAGGTAAATTAATCTCAACAATTTTTTATAATAAAAAGTCTTTTTTTTTTTAAAAAAAACTGCTGCCAATGAATATGAATATGATGTGGATAATACAAATATTTATTTTAATGAAAAAAATTGAAAGGAAAGGAAGTTCGAAATTCACAATCCATTTTTGGCCTAATGACCCTCCATTAACTACCAAAAAGGTATTTTGGTATTTTTAAAAGGAATTTTGAATTATTAAATATTGCATCTTTCACTGCAGATGTTTACATTGAAGTTAATCCTCATATGCAACATTGGAGCCTTTGGATTAATGGTGTTACTCACAATGTTACTAGTAAAGGGCTCGAAAAGAATAAATACTGTGGGTTGGATTTGTGCTGCTTCAAGTATTGCAGTATTTGCAGCGCCATTAAGCATCATGGTTTGAATCTAACTCTAATTAGTAAATAGTAGTAATGAATTTCGCATACATCGGACCCAACTTATTTGGAACTTTCGCAATTTCAGATGCGAGTCATACGAACAAAAAGTGTTGAATATATGCCATTTCTATTATCATTTTTCCTCACTCTCTCTGCTACAGTTTGGTTCTTTTATGGACTTTTCGTAAGAGATTTCTTTCTTGCAGTAAGTGTTATATAGCATTTACACGTTGAATTCTTCCTCTTTTTTTTTTTTGGTTTAATTATGATTTTTTAAAATTAATAATTTTGTGATTTGATGTGTTTCAGCTTCCAAATGTGATAGGATTTCTATTGGGTATTGCTCAAATGATATTGTATGCGATATACAAAAATGCCAGAAAAGAAGAAGAAGAAAATAAAGAGATCAAAATGAGTACAACTACTGATGACAAGTTCTGCCATGGAAATGGTCAATGCAAGGAGATGGAGCCTGTTACTGTTATTCTTCAGGATGCTCAATACATCAAATCCAATGAGAATAATGTCTAAACCATCCATTTGTTCAACAAATATTTGTCCTAAATATCCTTTTTATTTTTTTTCTTTAATTCCTATCAGATGAGTGTAATCACTAAGTGTAGGCAAGTAATTCTCTGCTACTTTGCACCCAAAAAATTTAATATATTGGAATTTTCAAATCATAAGAAAGCTAAATTACATCCGAATAGCTAACTTAACCAAATTTAAAATTATTTTCGCGGATTTGACTAATCTAACCTCCGTAATCCAACTTTTTTTTGCAGATAAAAGAGCAAAATGACAACTATTTGAATTTTTTTTAATTAAGTAAAATTGACATGCACAGTTGAGCAGAAGAATGATAAGATAACTCATGCAATTTTTTTTATGGGACTAGTATAAGTGCCTCATCTCCAAATTAAGACTTTGATAGGTTAGCTTCAATTATATGTTAATAGAGAGCACTTCCTGTCTCTTTATTTTTGTCACAAAACCAAATTTCTCTTAACATAAATGAGCTAGACATGACTTTTTGCACGAACAAAGATAGTTAGACATCTTTCAAAACGGATGATCTCTCGTATATCAGTACATATTATCCAAATATATAAAATTTAAAAAAAATAAAAAGAAAAATAGAAAAAGCATATGGTGTATATTAACAGGAGGAAAACCGTTTATGATTAGTGTTAGAACATTTAATATATATATAAGATATAAGAAATGATTGGTTTAAAAAAATATTGATTTTTTTTTTTGACAAATTAAATTTTTTTTATTAAATTTTCAAATTAAAGCATATTTAAGCACCATCAAAATTTGGAACTCCTAACCTTGGGTCAGGGAAACCATTTGCTATAGTAAGAAATGATTGATTGATCTTTGGTTTTTGTAACAGGTCAAAAATAAAAAATAAGGAAACATTATATGTACCTAGACGAGGACATTATAATATAGCAACCTACAAAGCTCCATGACTTGATGCACGTCGGGAAATTCTATCTCATGAAGTTCCTAAGCTAGGTAAAGAAGCATCTCTAATGGATATAAAGGAATTGGGGCGACCTATATCAAATATCACACATGTTATATTTCCTACAGCTTCAGGTGTACAAATGCCTGGTGCTGATCTTGACCTGGTCAAACTTCTTGGCCTTCCAAATTCTGTAAAAATATTCATGCTGTATCAAGAAGGTTGCTATTCCGGCACCGCCACTCTTCGACTCGCCAAAAGCTGAGACTGAGAATAACTTCAACTCACGAATTCTCATTGTTTGTTCCGAAAACACACGAGTTTGTTTCCATTCCCCTTCGTCTACCCATTTGGACATTCTTGTAGGTTCTGCAATTTTTGTCGATGGAGCTGTAGCTTTAATAGTTGGGGCTAAACCTCTTACCAATTCGGAGCGTCCATTGTTTTAAATCATGTCTGCTTCTTAGACAATCATACTAGACTCTGAAAATAGAATCCTAGAACATATCCGTAAAATGGGATTATGTTATTTTTTGTCTAGAAATTTGCCCAGAACTATTGAAGATAACATTGTCGAATGCTTGTCTGAAATTTTTGGTAGGAATGATATAGACTGGAACACATTATTTTACGTGGTTCATCCGACCATATTGGATGGACTCGAACATAAACTTGGACTGTTAGAGCAGAGGCTTAGAGCGAGCCGTCATGTGCTGAGTGAGTACAGAATTATATGGGGTCCAAGTGTCTTCTTCGTTCTTGGTGAAATGAGAAAAAGGTCTCCAAAAGAAGGAAAAGGCACTAGTGGAGAAGGATTGGATATGGGAGTTCTGATTGGATTTGGCCCTGGTTTAGCCGTGGAGATTTGCATAGTGCTGCTATTTGACCCGTTAAAACAATGAACCAGCTGAAGACAATATTATTACTATTCGTCACATTTCTCTCTTATTTTTGTCACACACAAGTGTAATTTTAGCTATTAATATACCGTAAATAATATAACAAAAAACTATTCAGTTTGTCTGGTTATATCTTGTTTGCCCATGGATTCAAAACATTTCATAGCCTATATATAGAACAGGAAACAATCATTTCCTTCAACATTCAATATGTGAATTATATATAATAAAATAATTTTAATGTACAAGATCATGTATCCTCTAGGTGATTATCCTGAAGAGAGAATCTAGTTCAAACCCAAGTTCCTGTCACAAATCATAAATCAAAAGACCTCAAAATGAAAAATAACATATCCTGTACAACTACGACGTGATTTCAACTTCAGGTCCAGGTTGTTCTCCTTCACCCTCATTTCTTTGTGGCAGCCAAATTTTTCTTCCACATAATGCCAGAGGATTTAAATCAATTGGTGCAACTTTCAGGAGTTGTTGACCTTGTCACCAACCAGAAAACGGCTTTCGTTAGCGCTCATGCCCAATAAATGTAGTTGCTTTCTTCTTTTAACAAGTTGACCTGCAGTATGTCTGTCATCTTGAGCTTCCTTACAATCAGGCTGCAGATGGAGAAGAAAGGCTTTTAAAAAACTCATGAAGCGAAAACATATTGAAAGATAATCTAAGGCATTGTCACCAAGAATAACTCTTGACCCCCCCAATAATGGCAACAGTCAACATATAAGCATTTTCTCTTGTTGCCATCTTCTTGATGGCAGTTATTGCACAAAAATCAAATATAGGCATGAAAGGTAAAATGTTCTGGGTGCATATAAGATTGAACAAAAATGATCCTAAAATAACAAAAAGGTAAAATCCTCCAAAAAATTAGAAAATAGAAGTATACCTTTATAGCCAAGGCTCTATCAAAGCTTTCAATTGCACTATCAGGCTCCCCAAAGTTTAATTGTGCCCTACCAAGAGTGAGCCATGCCTGAAAATATGATAATGCAGGAAAAAGGAAAATAAGTATATGACAAACTAAAAGAACTTGGTTTCTCAATTTTACATGGATGAACCAACATGCAGATTTTAGATTCTGATCTTAAATCTACTTTTCTTAATCAATGTATTAACAACTTTATACATTTTCATTTGATATCCAGACATTACAAATGGATAGCTCAATAGATGTCCAAAGAGTGCAAGAATACTAGAAACAGTCAAGCAAGGGCTAAAACTACAACTGATGTGGGTGGCACTGAAAGGGTAAAATTGGAAAAGTATTTTATTGTTTCCTAAATTCCCCAAGTGAGACATCTTTTAGGACATTGGAAAATGAGACTACTTTTGGGATGGAAGGAGTACATGTACATCTGACTGGAGAGGAAAGAAAGGGCAGACCAAAAGAAGCAATTCCATTTTTAACAAGGAATGTTTTAAGACATATTTAGTAAGATATTTAAATTACCATTATCAAAATTGTAACTAATTTCACACACTGCTCAAAAGTGGTGTCTTCCGGGAAAAAAAAAATACCATAAATCATTCAATAAATAAATGCAATAAAGAGATTATAATTTTAACAGAGACATTATTCATGCAGCAGTTGATACTTGATAGACATATAATGTGCACAGAATGAACAAAAGACACAAGAGTGTAGCATTGTTACACCTCAGCCCATGAGGGTTCCAATTCAGAAGCCCCTATCAATGTTAACCCAAAGTAAGCATAACAAAGCTCTTGAAATCAAAAGTTTTCATTGGAAAAGGCTCGACAGTCAAGAGTATATTTATAAACAGCTAAGCTTTAATGAGAAAGCAAAAAAAGAAAGAAATGAAAATAAACTATGGTACATACGCGTAGCAGCCTTCAATGCACTCCATGCATCTCCAATTTCAAGAAAAACTTGCGCCTTCTGTTCATGTAGGACAGCATTATCAGGCATCAAATTAAGAGAAGCCTCCCACTTTCCAAGTGCTTCACGGTATTTTCCGCCCTTCAAATCAAAT
>CATIWJ010034805.1:0-12934 GCA_949640765.1 Croton laevigatus | reverse complement strand
TACAAAATAAATAGTTAATTAAATTAAAACAAGCATCAATCCTAGTCTCAAAATAATCAAAGAGTTTAATATGGATAATAAATTACATAAAATGAATATTATGAACACTTTAAAACAACATCAATTTGGCTCTTTCAAAACGATGTCGTTTTGTTATTCGGCCATAACGGGTAATTCGGTCAAAATATGTGTTATCCGATTATGACTGAATTACCCGAATAATTTATCTGTTTTACCTGAATTACCCGTTTAAATTTTCTTACCCGAACCGTTTTGGCCGAATTACCCGTTTTGCCCAAACCGTTAGCACACCCCTAGATTCCTATATTGTCTCTTTCATTTAGGAAAATATCTTTTAGTTTCAGTATAACTCTTTAATTAGAATTCCTATTTAGTCGATCATGCTAATTAGGAATAGTTTTCAGGTTTAGAAATAGTGTGTATCCTACCTAATATAAATATTAAGAATAAGAAGTTCAGTTTCTAGAAGGTTCTCTTAAGAAATAGAGCGTATCAGAACTGTATGTTTTGAGTTCAACTTTTTTTTTTTTATCATAATAATTCAGATTTATGGATTTTAAGGTAATCTTTATGAAAATAATATTTGTCCTAAACCATTCCACCGCGTCAAGTGATATTAGAGCTCATAAAGATCTTATGGATTTTTTTGTCCTAAGCCATGATTAGTAAAGGCATAATTCAAGGTAGAAATTGACCCTGATAGAAGGAGTTGGCTAAGATGTGGAGAATGACTGAATAATTGACCTGGGCTCTACAAGATTTACGAAATATAGGTAATTAATATGTTAAGAAATATGATTTATGATATTATATTAGAAGATTGAGACATGCAGTATTGTAACTTGTTCTTTTGGGATTATAAAAGGTAAGAATGCAATGGAAGTGTGATCAAACAAACGTGGTTCAAAATATTGCAGACATGGAGAATGATTGAATAACAGACCTGGTCTATAATTTACGAAATATAGCTCATTAATATGTTAAGAAATATGCTTAATGATATTATTAGAAGATTGAGACATGCAGTATTTTGACTTGTTCTTTTGGGATTATAGAAGGTAAGAATGCAATGGAAGTGTGATCAAACAAACATGATTCAAAATATTGCACATGCATTTAGCCTGACCTGGAGTTTATCTGCTTCCCTTGTTCTGCAATGCAAAAAGGAGGTTCTTGAATCAAATGCATAGAGAACCTTTGGCTCATCTCCACTGTTTAACTTGATAGAAACATCCTTACCAAGTCTATTTGTAAACGTCATGAATGGACGTACAGATATTACCTGAAAAAAATTATTTTAGTTGAACACCCCCACAACATGGAATGCTTTTTGAAGTATCTCAAGTTTCATTGCTACCTTGGTTGGGAGAGATTGGTAAGAACATGGTTTTGTGGAAACAAATAGCCTCATACAATTATCATTGGCATCATAAGCGTAGAGATCCAGTGATCCATCCTGACAACAAAAGGATAGCTTTAGCACAATTACCTTTTTATGTAGAAACAGCATGATAAATAAAACATACAAATGTTTACCATGTCACCAAGAGGAGAAAGATTGACAATAGGCCCAAAGTGCTGGTCCTCGCTAGTTTGAGCAATTGACACTGAAAGGCCCAAAAACTTAAAATTCAAAGCTGAAGCAATTGTATAACCTTCATATATTTCCTCTTCAGTTATTTCCTCCACAATTAGTTCATTGCTCTTTTTGGATTCAAAGGGAAGACCAATCGTCCGTCCATGTTTCTTCCCTGATAGATCAACAAGTCTGCACGTAAGTGGAGGGCATCTGGCAATTGAAAACCAATAAGGGGCATAAACTCTTATTATCTTTGCTAGCAATGGTTGTTCCTTGTCATAATTCTGTTCAAGAATGATTTGAACAATCCTGCAAATTTGATGATTTAAGAGCACATTAGACTAAAAAGATATGGCCATAAGCATATTGAATGAAACTTGGAAACCAAAGCAGACTGCTTGTATCAGAACCTTCCAGAAACTGAACTTCTTAGGTTTAAAATTTTTGATGGAAGTCCACTAGGATGACATATAAGAACAGCATCCTACCAAAAGGAAAAACAGAATTCAGAAAAAGCTAAGCATTATATCCATAAATCAGAAAAACTGGATAGACTTGTAGAACCTTACCTGTATTGGTAACCACCCTCTCTGTGGCAGCAGTGAAAAGAACAAAGGCTTTCCTATATCAGCAGTGTGAATCTTCACTGTTTTTCCAGGATTAAATATTCCCCTAGAACGTGCAACAAAATGACCACTTTCTTGCATTTCAAGAACAGAGTATTCAGCTGCAAGGGGAAGATAATTGCTGATACATAATGGGGGCTTAACCACAAGAGTCCAATCTTGAATAGGATCAGAACGAATATCCTTTGCAATCTCTGAGGCCTGTATGCTTATGCAAAACCACAATCTTTGAGAGCCACTTGAAGAAGAACCACTAACTTGGGTGCAATACAAAAGTTCTTCAGACTCTGACAGAGCTGACACACAAATTTCTGAATCTCCAGACTTGCAATTCTGTTCAGTTTGATCAGCCCTATCCACTATAGAACTCCAGGAATATTCATCCTCAAGACTTGAAGGTCTTAACTGCAAGATGTACATTCCAGGTTGTGTCACACCTGATAAAGGAAGAGGTACAGTATCTCCTGGGTTCAATGATCCAACAAATATTTGCTGCTTTGGTTCAGCCACAATCTTCCTCCTATTTCTAATCCATCTTCTTTGCCTTGCATGACTCACAGCCTTTTGAGAATCAAATGATTCAGGCCACATTAGGTGCTCAATATCTGAAGCATAAACCCAACCCTCAAGGTTATTAACAGATGATGTATCCAAATGCCAATCATCAATCCATTCCCAGCCGGATGGTATTTTAACTCCAAATACCTGAATAATTGACAGCTCTTAGAATTACTAGGCTTTTTTTAGCTTTTTTAAATTAAATAAAAAACTTTAAACCATCAACTCTCTATGGCTAAAAATCAATTGTTATTCATTTAGGTACTCCGGGATTTCAAAACATGCATATATACATGAATTCTTTAGTGAATCAAACTAGCAAATGACAAAGTAATGCTTAGCCTCTTTTCACATTTTATATTACCCATATTTTATTTCTAAAGAGAACTAACAGCTTCCTATCCCATCACATGTGCAGGTTATATTGCCTATAGGGCTTAGCAGAATTCAGTTAGTACCAAAAACCAAAAAAAATTTCTATTTCGGTTACTAAATTTGACACCATTTTCAGTTTTCAGTTAGTCGGTTTTTGATTCGGTATTTGGTTAGCATTTTTTGAGGTAATTGGGTTAACTGAAAAACTAAACCCAACTTATGCTACGTTGTGTTAGGGCTGTTATATTATTGTAGATATACTGTTTTTCTCTCTTTTATCAGGATATACTAATACTTATTCTCACAAAAAAAAAAATTAAATAAAGGACATGCTAATACTAGATTTATAGCCATACTATGCTAGAAGAAAGGAAAAAGAAAAGATTCCTTAGTTCATGAAAGAGAACCGAATTCAAAGGGAATAAATTTAAAGCTGAATTACAAATCTATCATTATGAACTTTAGGCTTTCTTCTCTCTTTCTCTCCTCCAATCATCCATTTTTTCATTTTCCCTCTTCTTAAAATCTCAAATGTAAACAACTAACACTCCAATTTTCAAATCTCCTTAATTTCCAATCCGGATTCGTCAAGCTCGTCAACTAGCATAAAAATCATACATATAGGAAAATATTTCAGTTCGGTATTCGGTTGTCACAAATCCTTATTCTCCGCAAGCCAAAATTTCAGTTCAGTTCGGTATCCGGTTAACCGAACACTCAGTCCAAAATTTGCGTAGATGTTTTGGGTCATATTTCTGTAATGATACAATGTTGTGAATAGTAGTTTATTTGTGTGAGGATAGTTTAGACTTTTTCTCCACCTATTTGGTTTAACTCAGTATATTATTACATGTATTCTTTCATAATGAGCATAAGTAAGAGAATTTTTCCTCAGAAGTATCTATAAACAAAACAGCATATAACAATTATGATTAAATTGAAACGAAAAAAAAAAATTCTAAATGGCATTTTCTTTTCTGGAGAGGTCAGAGATCTTCTACAACTAGTAACACACTTGTATTATAATATCAAAGTACTTTATCACTTATTCCTAGCTTTATACTTTCTTTCGTTTTGATTTAGATTCACATCCCACTTTATGAAAGTAGGGTTTACTAAGATCATGCAGTCACTTACCTCATGGTGACATCCGGCTTCTAAATGAACTGAGGGACCAACCCAACCAAGAGTAGGATCGTAGGTTTGAGTTTCAAGGAAATCATCTGTCTGAATTCTACAATAATCCTCTAAATCTGAACATCTAGTTCCACCACCAGAAGCTTTGGCTACGAGGTGCAAATCAAGAACAAATTCTGTACCATTATGTACTGAAACAAGAGACCTTATGTTAACATATCTGTTGCCATCCTTTACACTCACTTCACTGGCAACGACATCATTGCCTAATCTCCAGCATGCAGCAGGAGCAGCATAGTTAAGTCTGACAGTAGTCCAAGGCCCTTGCATGCTAGGACTGATCTGAATAAATCCAGATTTTTTGCCATCGAAAAAAATTTCATTTCGGTCCTCAACTTCAGATCCAGACGACAAGAGAACAGCACACCTTATTCTTCCAGTTAACTTGTTTTGTTTATCCCCTGGATTCATGGCCTGCATGCAATGAACTAAGACTTTAAATGTTTTGCAAGTGTGTGATAACATATGTAACGTAGAATACATAAGTCAAACAGTGTGTGACATCTCATAAGATAAATAAAGAACGAAGACAACAAAGGCATCACCATGTTTTGTGCTGAAGATAATTCTATCCAGGTCGAGTAATTCAGATAATCATATTGACCAAAATCATCATGGATACTTGTTGCTATCTCATTCAATGGAGCAGAAAAAAATCCAACAGGATCACCTGTGCAACCAAACATGAAATCAATAATCAAAGTTCAATAAAGTACTGCCAAATATGTATCTTATATAAATTCTGTTTCATATACATAGGCTAGTTTCCTCATAAATCTGTACAAAAAAAAAAAAAAATCACTTTTTGGTAATCCAGCAACCCGACCTAGAATAAAAAGATATATGCTAGGAAGGCACCAACTAATTAAGTAACAAAGATATAAGTAGGTTATGGGAGACAGATTTTTTGGCCAAGTGTTCCCATGATGTAGATGCTTGAATTTCATAATCAAGACCAGCATGTTTGCAAGCCAAGAATTACCATTCTGCAGCCAATTATAGAAAAATACTTGAAATTTTTCACAAGGTTTAAACAATACCCATGATTTAACTTTTTCTAAAATACCCAAATTCGAAAAGTTGAGTCCTAATTGCACCAAATATTTTGACATACAGGGTAAAATTGAAAAAAAAGAAACAGCATCCAAGATTAGAAAGTTGGTACTGTCTTCAAATACCATCGACCTCTCACTGCAAAAAATATATGTATATCAACAAAAGCATCTAAAAACAACCCTCACCCACAAGAATCTTTAAGATTCCATTCAAAGTCATCTGAAGCTAGTGCACTAAAATAGCGACAAAACTTCATAAGATTTATTACATCAAAAGAAAGAGGAGGAAGAGACAGACCTAGGTATCTAAATTGGCCCAAGAACTATGATGAATAAGAAGAAATTGCCAACATTTGAATTGTTGAGTGGGTGACGCTAACATAAGAATTTTTCATAACCTTCTATATTCAATTTTACCCTTTATTTCCAAACTAGGATGACCTAACTTTCTGTATTTGTGCATTAAAAAAAAAAAAAAGTTAAATTGTGAGTGTTATTCAAAATTTGGGGAAGTCTTGGGTAATTTTATATAATTGGCCCAATTATATCGAGCAGCTAACAAATGCACATACCAAGAGAAAATAAAACAATACCTTTCCCCATATTAGTCAAAATAAGTTCCAACACGTAATTATCCTGAAAAAATTTAATAGTTAGAAACAAGAAAACACACATATACAGCCAATAAATTAAAATAAAAGAGGTGTTATACGTTGGGAAGAAAATCATACATTCGATAATAATAGACTATTGAAGGGACTTAAAATGGAAAAAGTGTGCACAGGCCAATTAGTTTAGTGAAAAAGTGCAGGTACAGTAACATTTTCTTAAAGCAACTCATCAATTTTCAACAATATATGAAGAGTTTATCAGCTAGCATTAACAAAAACATGAATTTCTTTTACCAGGCAATCCGCTTTAAAGAAAAAGATTTCATTCCAGTCGACCAATTCAAGCTCAGAAGAAGAGTTTGAGATGCTTCCTCTTGTGCGTGCACTTTGTTGACGAAACAGCAATTCACCACCTGAACCTTGGTTTGGTGTAAGACGGATCGCTACTGTGTAGAAATCTGAAGTTAAACCCCTAGTTCTTGGTAACTGCATCATGAATATAAATAGGTGACTCAAATAATGAACAAACTTCAAGAACACACAGGGTACATGCTCAATAAAATCTCAAAATATAGGGATAAGAGAACAGGAAGCTACATAATCATCAACAAGGGAGCAAAAAATAAAACAAGGTTTCACAGAACCTGTAAAAAATCAGACACAAACCACATATTCATAGCACAATTTATAACGAGTATAAGAACTTCTATTCCTCAATTTCTGATACTCTTTTTAAACATTTATCCTTTTTTTTTTTTTTGGTAAGGATGAACTTGTCATTTTACAGGTTCCTGTACAACCTCCCTGCAAGATCATATGTCTTGCCAAAGCCACTGAAATAGATGAATAGAACAAGACAACTAATTCTAGACACAATAAAGAAAACTGAAAATTCAACTATACTAAAACAAATCTCAGACTCTCGCATACTTTCCTAGCTACAGATAAATTTAACAGGCTAGGAAAGGAAAGAATAAGAGAAAAACAAAACTCCTACCTGTCCATCAAGCATGACAATTGTCACCATCGTTCTGACCTTTGCACAAAGTTCTCCCTTTAAGTGAGAATCCAACATATTTTTTGAAACAGGAACTTTCACGAACTTCATATCCCCAGATGGCATTTTTATTATATCTTGAAGACCACCAACTTCGGTTGCCCGAATGAAAATGTCCTGTCCAAGCTTGTTTTGTGGGATTATAAAATAATTTTTCTTTTGATGGATGTCGATTAGAGGTCTTCCACCATAAGTAGGAGGAAATGCATCCTATATAATCAAAGAGGCTATCAGCTGAGATAGATTATTCAACAGATAATAACTGCAGAAATATATAGCACCAAAGATAGGATGCGGGTGGGTAAGTGTATGATGCAGAGAAATAGAGGAAAGCATATATTTACTCTGTTTTTGTAATATTCGTGGGCATGACTAAGATTATTCCAGCTTGCATAAGCTTGAATAATCATATTAGTATTAGATGTAGTGACATTTAAGTTTAAATCCCTGGTTGAGACCAAACGAAGCTGCGGAGCTGCACCCGGAGCACTAGGATCACATTGGTATCTGCAAAATTAGTAATTGAAATGAGAAAAAAAAAGACTCTTTCCAGCATAATATTGGACAAAAAATAGGCAAATTGCATAAAAACCTAGGACATGAACATTTATACAAACATCTCAAGTTCACCCCAAGCACAATAAAATCCAAAGAACAAAATCGCAAAGAAAATGTAGAATCTATGTGCTAGGTGTTGGAATCCCACATTGGATAGGAGTGAGGAGGATGGAGCCCTTATAAGGCTGGGCAATCCTCACCTATTAACTCGGGTTTTCAGGTGAGTTAGGCCCAGATTTTTTACATGGTATCAGAGCCTGCCTCCTCCTCTAGGTGTTGGGACATTTGCCCGTTGCCCGTGATGGGCAGTTGCACCCGCGTTAGGTGACTCGTAATGGTGAGAGGGGGTGTGTTGCAATCCCACATTGGATAACGCGGGTGCAACCGCCCATCACAGGCAATGGGGAAACGTCCCGACACCTAGAGGAGGAGGCAGGCTTTGATACCATGTAAACTTAGAAGAGAAGGTTTATTTCTTATATCTTTCCAATTAACAATAGTACATATATATACATCTCTAGGCTCTCTAGTTTAGGAAAGAAAATTAAAGAAGATATTTTGTTTCTAAATATATACACTCTAATTTAGGGAGCTAATCCCTATGATCTTGTAACACTAGGGAAGGTTGGTAATTAGGCTCTAATAGTGGTTCTTAACATTTTTCCTCTTCAAAGTGTACGATATGTTTGAAATCATTGAAGCTAAGGCACCCCCTATCTTCTAGCAATAAGAGTATAAGGAATTCAACATCCTGCAAAATTTCACCAAAGAAATTAGATGCCTAAAATATTAGTTTACCTCATATAAGCATCAATAGGTTCTATAACTGGCTCCCATGACTCATATTTGTCATTAAATGATCTTGCAGCCACAGAGAAGTTTATAGAAGAATTCAAGTATTCAGATCTCCTATGCAAATTGAACCCTATGCCACTTAAAGATATATTGAACAATGGAACCATCTGCAAATTTCAAGAGATAAATCAATAAAATTAATATTCAGGTCACATCTCTGCCTGTTCTCTGAATTAATAACTTAGACGTTTCAAAAGAGTATCATACATGAACATTCAGCTGAGAGTTCTCGACAAAATATTTAAAAAGTAACAAGTAATCCAAGCCTCTCAGAAGAGATAAACAGCTTTGCCTAATCACAAGGCACAAGAAAGCACACTTTCTCTTTTTTCCCCCCTTCAGAATTTTAGGGTTTGATTTTTAGATCATAAAATCAAGTTGAAAGCCAGCGCCTATTAACTAAATATAAATAGATTAAAAAAAGAAAAGAAAAAAGGAAGCAGATTGCTAGTCAAAGACCCAAACAAGAAGAACCAGATCTCGGTCTTTGCCTCAGTTGCATTGAGTAAATTATCAACTCTTCTGGTGTGCATGTGAGTAAAATCTGAAAATCCTAGAAAAGAATGGAATGGAATTTTCGGTCAATCAATTTATTCATTCCCATCTATTTAACTCAACATGCCATCCTGAATTTATTCCCCACTTAAGTTCCAAAAGCTTAATATGAAAACAGAAAATTATGAAAATTAATAAGCCTCGTAAATGGATAATTTTCCTAAAACAGCATATGCGCATGACTTATGGATAATATATGCATTTCAAAGAGTACAAGGAAGGAAAACTCTCACCAAACCACCATAATCATCAAAAATAGCGGCAGAAAGAGTTCCAATTTCTGCATCAATGATAGTATCATCCGAACCACTAGGTACATTAAGATCCGCCAACTTTAAAGCAAAACGTTTTGGAGGCTTCTTGAATCCACTTCGGACAATAAAGGTCCCCAAGTCATTACCAACAATCCATATGCTAAATGTTTCGGCAGTAAATTTAAACTCTGATGTATCCCACGCACTTTCCTCTAGGAATTGATCTCCTGCAACCATGTCACTACGCATGCACCTCAATTTACTGAAGTCATGTTGTTTTGGTGAGCCCTTACAAGCAATGCAACCCAATGAAACAAAACCAGGGGGGGCTTGAGGCATCCAAAAAGAAATACTTTCCATTCCCCTCTTTTTCTTAATATGTCCAACAAGTTGGTAATCCAAAGGAGTTTTAAAAAGCTCTTCATCTCCAGTGTCATGAAGAACGATACAAGTATTTGGAGGCTCATACCTAATTTCAAAAATAATCAAGGTAAATAATGCTAGTTGAAATAAAACAATGAGTCTGTATGAAAATAGAAGAAATGCATTTAAACATCAGTACCCTTTGACGGCAATATCACCAAAATATACCATCCCTAGAGGAACAACAGGGCGCCATATGGATACTTTCTTCCTTGAACTTGAAGTCCGGTTCCACCATATTAATTGAAAACTAGCAACTGCTTCGAAACGTCGACCTGAGCTTATGGGTGCTGATTTTTTTGATTGCAGGGAAACAGAATCACCAGAGGAAGAGTTCTGTACATTTGAACGTTTGGATGCTTTTAAAGAAACATCTGGAAGACCAAATTTTATGTGGCGCAATTCATAAGCTTGACCTAATGGAGTGAGAGTAACTGGATTTGCTGGCAAAAAAGTACCAAAAGAATTTTCTACACGCCAAAAGGCCAAAGTCGATGGATATCTGAATTTTAAAAAAAGTATAAAAGTCAATAACTAGTCCAAATAAAAATATGATTTACACATTAAGTGTGGCTGCCCCTGCGCATAAACATATGTATCTCCGTGCATGAATCCCTGAAATGTGCAAAATTTACTCATAAAAAAGAATAAATTTCACTTACAAATTGGAAGAGAAGATAGAAACACAATCCATCAAAGAACAGGGTGAAACTATAGAGGCCAAGATGCAAAAAGCAGAAGACAGAGGTGGCTGCGATTTTCCGACAGACACCACACAGCCCAATGAAACATAACCCTTAGGTGCTTCAGGAAACCAGATGGAACAGCTATCATCACCATGACCATTAGCTGACACGTTAGAATGGATCACATCCTGATCAGCAGTTCCCTTAGAATCTAATGGTGGCCAGATCAGTTTGAAAGATACTGGTCTTTTGACTCTTGCCAAGTTCATATTCACAGCAACAACTTCTTTTGTAGGTGGCTTGTCCCTGTCATATCAAAAGCAGGTACATGGGGTGATGATTCTAAGGAATACATAAAGTGATTAAAATATTGTATTGTTAAAAGTTTTTACATACAAGGGAGTAAGGCAATCCCCAAGAACTGCAAAGCCAGATGGTGTTCGAGGTCTCCAAAAAGCAAACGTTTGGTCATTATATGAATCTGCAAAGCGTGATAATTAGACATAAAAAAATAGGAAATCAACTCCTCAATACAAAATGTATGCCATTTCAGACAAATGCATAAAGCAAGTGTATACATACTCCGTATAGTTCCAACTTTATCGAACTCAGAACAGGTAACTGTTATCTGTTTTGAAGTCATGCTCAGAAATGACAAAATGTCCTCTTGAACAGCTAAAAACAGCCTCAAAACGCTGAATGTGAAGTTCATGAATACATTTGAAATGGATAAATGTATATTGGTCTTCCCAGAAGCATTTGAATAATTGAAAAATGTGTCAAAAGGCTCCACAATCCTGATTCCATTACTCTCCATCATCAGACCAAGTGCATTTGCAGTCATTTCAATTGTATCACCCTTCATAACAACCCTATCAGATGCAAATGTATCAAATATCATTATCCGATAAATAAATTTCTCATTTCTAAAAAGGCATGCTTCACTAAATTAAATCAGAAAATTATTATTAGTAGCAGTAGTAATAGTAACTACACAGCAAATAGGTCTATGCGGGGGTAGTGATATACATTGCTAAAGTTTCTTCACTTCATAATACAAGCTTTGCTAAACTAAAGCAGAAAATTAGCAGCAGTAAACACACATAGCAAATAGATTCTATGCAGGTTAATATACACAACTAAAGTTTCTTATTTCATAATATGTTTTTGGAAGGTGAACCACAAAAGAAGTATTAAACAAGAATACCTGATTATTCCTATACATGACCTTCAAAACCTAGGGAATGGGTGTATACGCAATAACATCGGTAAGAATAACTGAAGCGGGAGCAAAGTCAAGACTAGACTTAATCGGAACAAGGATATTAGATAAAGATAGATGAATTAAGTCTAGTTGAAAGAATGGGTGAATTAAATCTAGCATTTTGTCTCCATCCTATAGAGCCTTTGTCTTGTCTGTCTCTTCTGTTTCTATTCCACAGAATTGGCAGGAAGCATATGGAGACTCAAAGTGGAAGGAAGCAATGGTTGAGGAGATGAGGGCATTGAGGAAAAATGGGACATGGGAACTCGTTGACTCCTTGAAGGACAAGAGAATAGTCGGATGCAAATGGGTGTTTACCGTGAAACATAATGCCAATGGCATAGTGGAAAGGTACAATGCAAGAGGATATACTCAAACATATGGGGTAGATTACCAGGAAACATTTGCTCCCGTTGCGAAGATGAATACAGTGAGAATCCTCTTGTCATGTGCTGCCAACCTAAATTGGGATTTACATGTAAGAAATGCATTTTTGCATGGAGACTTAGAAGAAGTGTATATGGATATACGTCTTAGGTTTGAGGGATAGGAGGCAAAGGGAAAGGTTTGTAAACTGAAGAAGGCTCTAGACGGTTTAAAGCAATCTCCAAGACCATCGTTTGACAGACTTGGTAAAGCTATCAGTTCCTTTGGCTACATACAAAGTGATGATGATCATAGTTTGTTCATTAGGCATCACAATGGTAAGATTACGTTGCTAGTTGTTTATGTTGACGATATGGTGATAACAGGAGATGATAATGAGGAAGATCCTTGCTTAAAGAAATTGTTAGCAATAGAATTTGAAATCAAAGATCTTGGAAATCTGCGATACTTCCTTGGGATAGAAGTGGCTAGATCCGAAAGGGGGATATTCATTTCCCAAAGGAAGTACGTCTTGGATCTCTTGAAAGAAACTGAAATGTTGGGGTGTAAACCCATGACTCTCCTGTTGAGGTAAATTGCAAAATCCAAGCAGGTGTAGGGGAACCAATTGAAATTGGTCAACATCAAAGACTGGTTGGTAGATTAATCTATCTATTACATACTAGACTTGACATTTTGTAGTCAATCAAGTTAGCTAGTATATGCAAGACCCTGTGACTGCCATCTTGAAGCTAGGGGTGTGCAAACGGTTTGGCCAAAACGGGTAATTCGGCCAAAACGGCCAAAACGGTTTGGGTAAGAAAATTTAAACGGGTAATTCGGGTAAAGCGGATAAATTATTCGGGTAATTCAGTCATAATCGGGTAACACATA